>BQNB010160695.1:4101-14769 GCA_026074375.1 Tanacetum coccineum
TGTTCTCCATAGGTTATTTGCGGATCGTTCCTTAGACAACAGCAACTCCTTCATAAGAAGCCGTCTGGACTTGGTCACTTTTTTTTAAAAGCTTTTGTGCATTCTGTCCATACAAGGCAGGCTCCATTATCATGTACAAATACATTTGCATATCCTGTTTGTATAAATAAAATCAATATTCTTAAGTTTCTTAATCAATGGTTCATGTTATAGTGCTATACACATTGCTTTCCAGTGTGCATACTTTTTGGTGTTTCTTTAAGTATGGGTAAGTTGATAAGTGGTATTTGATTATTGATTTTCAAAAAAAATATATGCGGTTCAAAATGCTTCGTCAAAACGTGGAGCAGTTATACGCGTGTTTCAAATTTTTATACGAAACAAGCAATTCTAAAAAATGTTACGTTAAACGAAAAAATATAAATAAAACTCGGCCGCAGCGAAGCGCGGGTTTTCAAAAATAAAACTCGGCCGCAGCGAAGCGCGGGTTTTCAAAACTTGTATAATACATGTATCATCACCATATATAGATTTACTCTTTAAGATTCATCATCTACCTCACATAAACACACTCTCTCATTAAACAGGATGTGTGTCATTGTTACCACCTTTACCTCTGAAGACAAAGGTTAAGGGTTTGATCCTCACTCATTGCAAGGTCGAAGGTCTTTTTTTACCTTTGGTAGAACCGGAAGCAGCCTCTCTACCTTAAGTAGAGGTATGGTTGTCTACATCTCAACCTCCCTCATATATCGTGGAAGACGGTATTGAGACTCATAACCCGTGGAAGACGGTATTGCAAGATCAAAGGTCCTTTTTTGTCATCCTGTAGGTCTCATAAATCCATCATTTATTTCTCATATAATATCATCATCTTATTTTCAGGTATATATTTAATCCTATGTTCTTGAATGTGCCCATTTTCATTATTTATCACAACGGATACATTCTTTTCTTTTTTGTCTTTAACTTCGTTCTGTAGCCGGTGAGTTTCATTCGGCCCAGACTCGACGAGGCAACGCGGTGTGGTGGCGAGCACACGGCGGCACCAAGTGGCTTGCCACCTAGGATACGACGAACATAGTCGTTGCCACACCCATTGTTCTAAGCTATTGGATGAAATTCCATTTCCTTTGGACAAAGAATATGAACCCTAGATATAAACTACAATGATATACCAACGGGTATTTGGTCCAATGGTATGGAGGTTTTACCCTCCTAGGTAAGGTCTCATGTTCGAGTCTTGTCTAGGGCGATAGAGGTTTCCCCCCGCGTGTGTAAAAGGAAGGGTGTCATTGCCTTCTGGACTAGACCTAATTTGGTTGTGTGGGCTCGCTATGCCTTCTGGGCTAGGGGTTATGTAGCCACAAATTGCCGTTCCAAAAAAAATAAACTACAATGATATGATTCATTTACTTTTTTACAGACATTCTTTTTATACTATTGAATTAAGGTTATGAAGGGTATTAACTTGTTATCTAATTTACAAGTGTTGAGCATTTAATAGGTTTGTAAGATTGCATTAAATGCTTCTATACTACGTAATGAGACAAACTCTTTTTTAAGAAACAATGTTGACAATATTTGTACTTTTTTACCAATTGTGGCAAGGTAGTGATTCCTATGAAGACTTTGTTTTGTCCTTTTTGCTTTTAGTAGATTTTCCCGCCCTTCACCTGAATCTGTATGCATAAGATTCTTTGCTCAGCATCTTAATTTACGTGGAGATCGAACATCGTTCAGTGACGCATCGTCATAGTCCTAAATTAACTTCTTCTTTGGATCTTGTACTTCGGTAGTTGAACCGCATCGGCAATGAAACAAAGACTATTTGTCTTCAAAAACTCAAAAGGAGTTGCGCTGAATTCTCAACGTTTATTTATTATTTAGGCTATATATGTCCAAATTTATTTAGAGACTGTTGGGCGTTGAAATTGCCCAACAAATTAGATTAGTTATTGTCATTATATATATAACCATATGAAACATAGCAAGAAATTGCCCAACAAATTAGATTAGTTATTGTCATTATATATATAACCATATGAAACATATCAAGGGGAGATCTTGTAAAAAGTCAATAAAGCCCTAAAAAGACCTTGCGAACAAAACTTACAACATTGATGAACACCCGTTTCCAGCCTAGCTCTACTAAAAGAAGATAAGGCACAGGTATAAATGAGTGATCATCATGGTTATAAGTTATGTTCCTATATCATTCTCATTTTTGGAGCGTTTTATGCTATAAACATTTCTTCTTTTTTATTCATAGTGATTTCTAAATTTGTGTTCAAAACAAATTAATAGACCGTTTGGCTTTACATGTTACACTCCCATATTTGGCAATACACGTACTACAGAATCGAATGAAGAGGACAATGAATGTAATATAGAATTAGGTTCAAATTCTACAAGCTTGTGGATTCTGTTGCCCTTTTATTCTGTGATGAGACGCAAGTGTTCTATGCTTTGTAAAGAACGCACATTTGCAACAAGATAATTAAAAGACTATCTATACTTTTATACTTCTATATAAAGCATTTATAATGTGGGACCCATTAAAAATTAAGATAAAGAGGTGCAATTTTGACCATCCATCTTATTTTTGAGAATCACATCATAAAGTGACACGTGTCACATTTTGATTAAAAAATCAACTTTATTTTCAAATTGAAATATCTTTTTATCTATTTAATTTTATTTTGATCTAATTTCACCATATTTTTTAAAATTTTATGCTCTTTAATTCAACATCCATTTTGATATATTTTTATAATTTTTTTTACATTTTAATGGGTTTATTTTATGTTGATTTATATTTTTTACAACTTTAATCTTAATTAAATATAAACTTGATACGTTAAAACTATATACTTTCGGAGAGAGTGTTGTCTTTTTACATGCGAGAATGATGATGTTAATATGGTGTTGCGGGAAAGTTACGGGAAACCCCAACGAACACATACATTTGTGAAACGAAATTACTAAGCGGGTAGGAAATTACGTAAAAAGTTGAGTTAGTAAAATTTTTATTGCCGCCGCTATGCGCGGGTAACCCACTAGTATATAAAAATGAAGAAATGCTCTTGATCAAATGTACATGTTCCGCATAGAATCTAATTCTTCAAGCTTTTGAATTTCGATAGTGTGTTTTCTGTGATTAGATGCAAGCTTTGTCACGAATTCCAAAATGATAACATAAAAACAAATTAAAAGGTAGAAACTTTCTTGAAATGATCAGTCTTGCGTGGGAATTTCAGGATCAAACTGGGTCAATATGGTATCACATCAAAAGATTTGCTCCTATAATCAACTATAGTTACAGAGTGCATATATTCCATTATTCGACAGGTGTGAGTTTGTACGTGTTTTATGTTTGTCCAGGCATTGTGGGAGGCAATTTTTGACTCATGCTTAGAGGTTGAAGATCCTTGGGTGCTTTAATATGTGGCTTGCGCACTTCTAATTATTGTTGGTTCGTTCACGATATGTCTCTTAGCACTTGTCTTGATATTTTAGTTGGGTTTGTAATATTCCGTATTGATGATATCAGTTTCTGTTGAAACTATAATAGAATGAACGAATCTGGAATTATAGTGATACAAACTGAATAGTGATACAAACTGATGTATACAAACCTCAACCAACCTTATTCATCGTCAATCTGCTTAGTTTAACAAACTGAGATAGTACGTGCGTGGCAGGTCCCTCCAGCTTGCATTTTAGTGGTAACCTTGCCCGAAGCTACTAGCTGCAGCCTTTTCGCTCGAACAGTCAAGTATTTTGAAGCTTCGGTCGCAGTTTTGGCTAGGATTGTATGGTTAAGCAGACATTTTAGGATTCATATCTTATATGATCAAATGAATGCAACAAGTCTGGTTGGTGAATGTTGTGAAAGCAAATAGTAAAAGAGTAGGCGCTCAATTTTTACCAAGAGGTGGGCGCTCTTCTTATTCACTGATTACTGTTTCTAACTGGACAACATGTTAATCCACTTCTTAATTGTAATGCCACGTCTTTGATGTATTAGGCAAAATATATATGTGTGGCTTTTGGTTGTGTTTATAGTCGATATACAAAGTGGTCTTAAATTGGTCAACTTGAATTTGTGGCCCATTGAACTACTTATTAGAATACATATTATTAGAGTACATATTATATGTTTAATGTAATCGGCCCATTGGCCCGAGCTCAGTTTGTATAGCTTCTAGGGCCTATAGTCTAGAAGATTCTTGTATCAATAATAGTGGGCCATTGTTAATCAATCAGATCAAACATCATCATAAATCTTTCAAGTAATCAGAGCCACTGTTAGTCTCCCAAAAAAAAATTATTTTTTTTTATTCTCCCAAAAATTTCTCACTTTCCCTCCTAACCTCATTCTTCTTCTTCGCTTTTCACATCCGATCTCCCCTATTTTTTTTTCTCTACCTCATCATTAATTTTTTCATCAAATCAAAAAAAATTACTGTTCATCGCGTCACTATTCATCGAGACTGTTCATCAGCACTATTCACCAAGCACTATTCATCGGCGCTATTGTTCATAAAAAAAAGATTATTCTTATGGCTTCTCATGATCATCATTGGTATATGGATACCGGAGCAACTTCTCATCTTTCATCTCACACCGGTAACCTTCAAACCTCTTTTCTTAATCGTAATTTTCATTCAGTTATTGTCGAAAATAGATCATCTATACCTGTCACCCACTCTGGTCATGTAAAATCCTAATCCATAACGTCCCCCTTCACCTTAGAAAATGTTCTTGACACACCCAATCTCCATTAAAAACCTTGTTTCTAGTACGAAAATATCGACCACCGATTCTAAATGCTCCATTACTTTTGATCCATATTGTTTTCACTGAAAGAGATTACTATACCCTTCAAAACCGTCTTCGTATGTATAGCACGGGTGATTTAACCCTAATAACAACGTTCCGCCTCACCTCGCCTACTTACTAATAATCATGCCTTTGGCATCAACGTCTAAGTCACCCTGGTGACGCTAATATCCAAACACTGTCGTCACGTGGCCTTTTTCTTATAATAAAAATAAAAACCACTCAACACTTGTGTCCGTGCCTGCCATTTAGGCAAACACACAAAACTTCCCTTTTCAAAACGATCTACTCTATTGTATACATCCCTTTGACATTATTCAGCTCAACCTTTGGACACCTCCTGTTACTATCAAGAGTGGAAATAAATAAATATGTTCTTTCTTAGATCACTATTCACATTTTTTAAGGGTCTATCCCACTTTAACAGAAAATCTGATGTTGCAATCAAACTTAATCGTTTACATGCCTTATAAAAACCCAATTCAACAGTGAAATCAAAGCTTTTCAATGTGTAACATGGAGAGAATTTGGCAACAACTCCCTTCATGAATTATTTGCCACTAATGGCAATCAATTTCGTTTCTCATGCCCACGTACATCTCAACAAAATGACAAATCTGAACGCATGATTCGTACTATTAATAATGTAGTACTTTCTCTCCTCTTTCAAGTCCGTCTTCCTCCCGAGTATTGGGTCGAAGCACTACACACTGCCACTTACTTACTTAATATCCTCCCCTCCACCTCGATCAACAATGACATCCCTTACATAAAATTATTTAACAAACCAACTTCTTACACCCACATTCGTACGTTCGGATGCCTTCGTTACCCTTACACCTTTCTTCCGCACAAACTTGCCCCTCGTACCACACCATCTATCTTTCTCGGGTACGCTTACAATCATCATGGATACCAGTGCCTTGACCTGAACAACAACAAAATCATCATTTCTCGTCATGTTACATTTGACAAAACTGTCTTTCTCTTCGGCTCCATGACTCCAACTAAACCCCCTTCATACCAATTTTTAGATGATAATCTCGACACCTCCCCCATTGCACTTCGCCTACTTACCACACCTACTTCTCCTCAACAAACACCACCAAAAACAAACAACCCCACAAACAACACCTCCAACTCCGCTATCAACTCCATCACCACAAACAACACCGACACCACCAGTCACTCTACCACCACCACCACCACCACCACTCACCTCAAAACACCCTATGGTTACACGTTCTAAAGTCGAAACTGTAAAAGCTAACCCCAAATACAACTTCCATGTTACCACCTCCTCTCCTATCCCCAAGTCTCCATTCCAAGCCCTGCACTAACTGGAAACAAACTATGTATGACGAATATAAATCTCTCATCAACAATAACACTTGGGTACTTGTTCCTCGCCCACCAAATGTTAACATTGTCCACTCCATGTGGCTGTATAAACACAAATATAATGCGGACGGGTCATTAAGTCGGTACAAAGCCCGACTAGTTGCAAATGGTCGTAGTCAACAATAAGGCATCGCCTAGCGATGAACATAAAAGCCCCATTCGTCAAACCTGCTACCATAGGGACTGTTCTTAGCCTTGACAGTTTCTCGACAAAGAACTCTATCATCAGTTAGACGTGACGAAGCATTTCTTCCCGTCCATCCTTTACAGAGACGGATTCCATTCAACCACCGCCAGGATTTACTGATTCAAAGTCATTCGATTATGTTTGTTCCTTTTGCAGAAGTCGCTTTAAGGCCTTAAGCAAGTCCCCCCGAAGCTGTTTCAGCGATTTTCTAGCTATGCTATTCGAGCGCTGTATTCTATCACAGCAAAACCGACTCGTCTCTTTTCATCTTTCACAAGGGCTAGACACAGCTTACTTACTACTATATGTGGATGATATCATTCTTACAGCTTCTTTTACTGCGCTAATGCAACGTATCATCTCTTCGCTACATGCGAAATTTGCTATGACAGACCTTGGCCCACTGAATTATTTTCTTGGTATATCTGCCACGCGTACTACCGCTGACATATTCTTGTCTCAGACGAAATATGCTACCAAGATTCTTGAGCGGGCACATATGCTCAATTATAACCCTTGCAGGACCCCAGTTGACACTGAAAAGAAGCTTGGACCTGAAGGATCACCGGTCACTGATCCTACTTTATATCGCAGCCTTGCCGGAGCACTTCAGTACCTCACCTTTACCCGACCCGATTTGTCATATGCGGTTCAACAGCTATGTCTTTACAGGCATGATCCTCGAGAGCCACACCTTAATGCTATGAAACGTGTTCTCCGTTATCTTCAAAGAACCACTGATCTTGGGATAAATGGGCTACTGGGTGAATCTTATTTATTTAATGGTTTTTTAACGTTTTCGTTCGTATTTTTACGTTTTCGTCTGTTTTTCGGTTTTCCCCGTTTTCGTCCGTTTTTTTACGGTTCGTCCGGTTTTTTTACGTTTTTGTCCTTTTTAACGATTTCGGCTGTTTTTTTACGATTTCGTCTGTTTTTTTACGTTTTCATCAGTTTTCTACGATTTCGTCAGTTTTTCTACGATTTCGTCCGTTTTTTACGATTTCGTCATTTTTTTACGTTTTCGTCAGTTTTTTTAAGTTTCGTCAGTTTTTTTACGTTTCGTCGGTTTTTTACGATTTCGTCAGTTTTTTTACGATTTCGACTGTTTTTTACGATTTCGTCCGTTTTTTATGTTTTCGTCCGTTTTTTAGGATTTCGTCCGTTTTTTTACATTTTCGCCCTTTTCTTACGATTTCGTCCATTTTTTACGTTTTCGTTCGGTTTTTTACGTTTTCGTCATTTTTTACGTTTTTGTCTGTAATTTTACGTTTTCGTTTGTTAAAAAATGGACGAAATCGTAAAAAATAAACGAAATCGTAAAAAACAGAAGAAAACGTAAAAAAAGAACGAAATCTTAAAAAACAGACGAAATCGTAAAAACACGGACGAAAACGTAAAAAAAGACGAAATCGCAAAAAAGGACGAAATCATAAAAAAACGGACGAAATCGAAAAAAGTACGAAATTGTAAAAAACGACGAAATCGTAAAAAAACGGACGAAAACGTAAAAAAAGGACGAAATCGTAAAAAAAAGACGAAAACGTAAAAAAACCGACGAAAACGTAAAAAAACTGTCGAAATCGTATAAAAACGGACGAAATCGTAAAAAAACGGATGAAAACGTAAAAAAACGGACGAAATCGTTAAAAACTGACGAAATCGTTAAAAACTGACGAAATCGAAAAAAACAGACGAAATCCTAAAAAAGGACGAAAACGTAAAAAAACCGACGAAATCGCAAAAAAACGGACGAAATCGCAAAAAAATTGACGAAATCGTAAAAAAACGGACGAAAACGTAAAAGAACTGTCGAAATCGTAAAAAACGTCTGTAAGCGTACATAAAAATCAAAAAACTTATAAAAACGTATAAAACGTAGGGAATAAGGGGAAAATAGATATGGGTGTCATAAAAGGAAAACGGGGAAAACAAAATAAAATTGTTTTCTAGTTTTGTGTATAAAATGAGAAAATAGGGATTTTGTGTTTTGTAGAGAATTTTTTTGGAAAACGACGAAATGAACGCGATCTCTGTTTTCCACAAAACATTTTATGAAAAACAAAGGTGTTTTCCTCCAACTAAACGCAGCCTTAACATTCTATTTCTAGAAATCTTAGCTTAATTTCTATGAAAGTTTTAGGTTTCGTTTGTTTTTTCAGAGGTTTTACCTCTTCATCTATAAACCATGTCTGCAGAAGAAGATGCATCTAAGCCTTCATCTGCAAAGAAAAAGACATTTGTTTTTTTTTTTTCTCTGAAGTACTCAAGCATTTTTGTTTCTTTATCTTTTTTACAATTTTATTTTACGTTTTCCGTCGTTTTTTTTTACATTTTGCGTCAGTTTTTTACGTTTCTGTCAGTTTTTTATGTTTTGGTTAGTTTTTTTTACGTTGTCGTCTGTTTTTTTACGTTTTTGTCAGTTATTTTACGTTTTCGTCAGTTTTTTACGTTTCCGTCAGTTTTTTACGTTTTCGTTAGTTTTTATACCTTTTGTCAGTTTTTACGTTTTCGTCATTTTTTTACGTTTTCGTCCTTTTTTTACGTTTCTTCTATTTTTTACGTTGTCGTACTTTTACGAACGGAAACTTGAAAAACGGAGAAAAACGTAAAAAAGTGCGAAAACGTAAAAAAATGGAGGAAAACGTAAAAAGACTGACGCAGACGTAAAAAGAAGGGCGAAAACGTAGAAAAAACGTACGAAAACATAAAAAAATGGATGAAGACGTAAAAACTGGCAAAAACGTTAAAAAACAGACGAAAAAGTAAAATAACTGACAAAGAGGTAAATATATAGACGAAAACGTAAAAAAAGCAGACGAGAACGTAAAAAAACAAACGAAACGTAAAAAACAGACGAAATGTAAAAAAACAGACAAAAACGTAAAAACATAAAAAAAAACTGACGAAAACGTAAAAAACGGACGAAAATGTAAAAAAACAGACGAAAACGTAAAAAAGCTGACGAAAACGTAAAAAAACAGACGAAAACATAAAAAAACAGACGAAAAAGTAAAAAACTGACGAAAACGTAAAATAACTGACGAAAACGTAAAAAACAGACGAAAATGTAAAAAAATGACAAAAACGTAAAAATACTGACGAAAACGTACAAATACTGACGAAAACGTAAAAATACTAACGAAAACGTAAAATAACTGACGAAAACGTAAGAAAACAGACGAAAACGTAAAAAACTGACGAAAACGTAAAAAAACTAACAAAAATGTTAAATAACTGATGAAAACGTAAAAAAATATTTTATATCGTAGAAAAACGGAGAAAACGTAGAAATCGTAGAAAACGGATTAAAATGGATGAAAACGTACAAAAAAGAATAAAGACGGTTGAAAACGTATAAACCCAGAAAAAGTATGAATTATTTAATTATTGTAGAAAGAAGTGAGAAGAAGAGGTAAGAAGAGGTAAGAAGTGAAATATTTTGTCTGAATTTTTGAAGAGGTTAGAAGTGATTTTTACCACTTATCTCTGCAAAAAACAAACAAAAAACGTCTGAGAGACTGCAGACATAAGTGGTGAAAAGAGGTTATAAGAGGTTATTTGGAAAAAACAAACAAACAAACTCACGAAAACGTAAAATAAGTGACAAAAACGTAAAAAACCAGACGACAACGTAAAAAAACTGACCAAAACGTAAAAAACTGACGGAAACGTAAAAAACACTAGTAAAAAGATAAAGAAATAAAAATGAAAGAAGTACCTCAAGAGAAAAAAAACAAATGGTCTTCTTCTTGGCAGATGAAGAGCTTAGATGCACCTCTTCTTCTGCAGACATGGTTTGCAGATTAAGAGGTGATAAAACCTCTGAAAAAACAAACTAAACCTAAGTGAGGGCCATCCAAGTCTTATGCTTTGGAGATGAATAAAAAGGCTCTTGTGGAGGACCGTATATCTACATATCATGAGAGATTATCATGGTATTGGAGAAGGAACCCAAGAGGACGTAAGTAAGCGGATAAATTGAACTCGCTATTGGATATTGGACATCCACTCCAAATGGGGTGATTGATGGTGATGGGAGCACTTCAAACTGTCAGGCGTGTTTATGCAAACAAAGTTATCGGCCTACCCAGTCATTCGCTCAAAAAGAAGTTGGCACAAGGTGACATCTCTTCGTGGGGGAACAACCATTTAGTTATGAGATAGTACCAAAGGAAAAAATTGTTTAATGGCAATTTTACCTTCATATGTATGTATTCTGTGACAATTAAAAGCTC
>BQNB010160696.1:0-14769 GCA_026074375.1 Tanacetum coccineum
AATCTTTAACTAGTTTGACATCCGTCACAAACTTACTCCATTCAGGTGGAAGACTGTTTAAGAACTTGGTATTAACTTGAAATTGCTCCATTTTCATCTTGTAGATGTTCATATCATTGATCAGTTGAGTAAATCGCAAGTAATATATATGAAGTGATCCCCCCTTGATGTGAGTAAATTTATCAAATGCATCATACATTTTACACTCTCTTTCTTGCTTTGTCAAAGATGTACCTTGCTTCAGTAATTAAACTCTCTCCCATAAGTCTTTAGCAACTCTGTGATGATTCACAAGTGAACAAATATTACTAGGAAGACCTTGAAGAATGATATTGGTAGCTTTCATATCACAATCAACTTGAATTTTCTCATCAACAGATAATTTAACATATTTCTTTGTTCTAATCACACCGTTCTCTTCAACCGTAGGCCAAATGAGAGGACCATGTTCAAATGATTCAAGTATCATTCTTCCGTGCTCTATATTTTGCATGTATAATTCCATTCGACTCTTCCAAGAATCATACAGGTCTTTGTCCAACATAGGTGGACGATTGTCAGCACCGGAGAGTATCATGTACTCAGCAAGAGTATTCTTTAGTCCAAGTGAAATCATTGGATCCATTTCAATGTGATAAGATTAAAATGATCGGACAGTGATTGGAGGTTGTTGTGTTAAAGTGAGTTTTGATTAATGAGGTTTAAGTCTTTCGGAATACATGGGATTTTACAATTCTTGATAAAACCGAGAAATTGAATATTCACGGGATTTTACAAATCAAAGAACAACCGTATAATTCACCTAATGAACGTGTATAGTTCTCCTTAAAAGACGTATAAATCACCCAAGCAAAATGTTAGCTAGATGTGTATAAATCGCCTTCACAAAAAGAAATGTATAAATCGCCTATGTTAGCTAAACGTGTATAAATCGCCTTCACAAAAAGGAATGTATAAATCGCCTGTGTTAGCAAGACGGTATTAACGCCTCACCAAACAGGAAAGTACTAAAATGACTGTGTCAGCATGACGTGTATAAATGCCTTCATAATTTGTTAAGATAGATCGCCTGAAGATTATATTGTATAGATCGCCTGAGGGGATACAATACGTATTAGATCGCCTGACTAAACAAACGTATAGATCGCCTGAAGGACTTCGAAACTCAAAAATCAAAAATCTTAAAAAGACTTACTTTTTGACGTTTTTACCCGATTTTTCTTGTACAACTTAACTATCTAAGACTATTAGAACCTTAAAAACACAAACTTTATGTTTTGACACAAAAATTTGTAATCAGATTCTAGGTACAAAACCTCTTTTTAACAAAACTGACTCAAAAAGATGATATTTTTTATGGTTTTGACATGTTATTCTTGTACTTCTAGTCTATACTAAGATAACTAAGAAAGAAAGTTAAAAGCTTTATGGTTTTTAAACCCTCAAAAAGTGAAAACTTTTTGAATGGATTCGAACAAAAAACACTAGTAAAACGAGTAGATAAAACACACACAAAACCTACACAAGCACCCCATGGCTTTTGATACCAATTGTAGAATATCTTAACACAAGTATGGATTGATTCACTTAGAGTTTTAGAGAGGACAATGATGGTTGGATGAAAACTTTGAGAGAGAAAAGAAATAATGATAATATTTGATTAAGTTGTAAATGTGACAAATGAACAACCAACACCCTCTCCAAGCAATGGAGAGGGTTTATATATGCCTAGCTAACCGGCCATAGGCTTGTGGTATGGGCTTATAATGTAACTTTGGCCCGGTTAGCTTTCTAACTTAATCTTACAACTTACTACGAGCTACGACTAACTATATTGGTAGTGACCGACACTTTTTCGTATTTCTAACAATGTAACAACCTAATTGCTAGAAAAGTTAGTATATGCACTAAATGTATGGATGTAATCAAACATACCTTACCCGTCATCATCGATAATACGCATGTTTGTATTAGGATACGAGAGCTAATTAGTGAACACGACAATATACTTCCTAACAATACCATTTTGAGATAGAAACAACAACTCATTCTGATGATGAAGATGATGGGCTTTATGATGATGGGTCAGAGTTTGAACTATTCTAAGGTGATCCTGAGGACGAAGGTGACAAAAATTGTAATGACGAGGTGTTGGTATTCTTGATTTAATGAGACAAAGTAAATAAAAGAATGAAACAAAAGGACTAAAATTGTTATTAAAGAATTCTACAAGCTGGTGGAGAATATGTAGATTCTGGAAGATCTCTTTAAGAAGATAAAGATAACAAAAGATATTCTTTAAATATTTAAAAAATTTACTTGTCTAATGTTTATCTTCCTTTGTAAGTCTTGATCTCTCCCTATATAAAGAGATCAAAGACACATAGTTTGGTGTATACAGAAAAATGTAGTCGACTAGTAAAGGTGTGTGTGAGTTCTAGGCGTGAGTTCTCTAAGTAGACGCCTAGAAGTTATATGTAGCCCCAAGGATCTTTGATCCTTGTTAGATTGTAACCGTTCTAGAATTGATCATCTAGAATTGGGGCTTGATGGAAATGTATAAATGAAAAACCTTGTTGAATAACATTATTGTTCTTTATATTCCGTTATGCTTATTAATGTTATTTGTAAAACATATCCTAGATGGCTTAAACGATATTTCACAATTGGTATCAGAGCCTGGTGGCTCTTGATCTAGGATCTACAAGGTTTTTGAAGAAACCCTAAAAACCCTAATTTTCAAAAAATCATTTTGGGTAAAAAGTTTTCTGGGGTTTTGATGTTAAATTGATATAACAATGTTTATATTCGTCCTCTCTACCTGTAATGGGTATGCAATACGAGTGTAAATCGTTGTTATCAATAAAAGGGTTTCATCTTGTTGTGGCACACAATCTGCGTTAATATGCTTTCTGAAGAACCCTAATCCTAGGGTAATGGATATCTGATTTATTCGTTTCTACTAGTTTTAGAGAGTCGATCGTTTGATTGATGATGAACCCTAGTAGGGATGCATAACACACGACATCAAGATGATAGATGCAAAGACAAGGATTAGTGACAGTTTAGCAACTGAAAAAGTGTCACTAGAAAGGTGTCGTCTGGATGACACAGTACTGTTGGTGATCATAAATATTGGTGCTTTACTGACGTTAAAAAGTGTCTCAAAGGTATGGGAGGAAGGAGCACTTTATACTGCCAAGGGGAAGAATTAGTACTGATGGGTATGAAGTTAGTACTGCCAGCTTTATACTTAGTACTGCTTATGAGTACTTAGTACTGTTCTTCATACATTAGTACTGCCAGTTTTATGTTTATACTGCCAATGGCAGTTAATACTGCTAGCCTTATCTTTGAAGGTTAGTGTTGCTGCTTATGATTATTAGTGCTGCTTATGTAAGTTAGTGCTTCCAGGAGACGTTAATACTGCCAGTTTATACTTAGTGCTGCTAGTATGATTAATACTGCTAGTATATTTTTAATGCTGCCAGTATTAAGTTTCTGCTGCTAGGGTAAATTTTAACTGTTACTACTGTTGGACTTAAACCAAGGTTTGTGCTGCTCGTATGTTTAATACTGCCAATAGAAGGTTTGTTGGTTACTACTGCTTGGTTTAAGGGGAAGGTAAAGTTTTGGTTTAAATGTTCTTAAACATTTAAAAGGCGCGTTTTTAGATTATTTGAAGAATTGATTACGAAGAAGATTGTTTATGATCTATTTGAAGTTGAAGTGGAATTACTTGGGTTTTGTTTTCTTGTATATCTCAAATGCTTGACAACATTTGGAGGTAACTTGTTTGTGCTTAGAAACGATGTGACGAAGACTTGACGAATCTAGCAAAGGTGTGTGATCTAACTTATGGTGCTCAATGCTCACATTTTCTATCACTTTGGTTATGTGTCTCATAGAAGATGAGGATAATTGTCAAGAGATTTCGGTCTCCTTATACATTGGTTTTGGGTATACGTTTGACGTCACGTGGATAGTACAAGATATAAGACACAAGTTTGGGTTATTCTACTTCAGCATCAAGTTCATTTATACTTTAGTATTCTTCATCAATAATCATTACATAGAGCCTACAGAATTGAAGATTCACAAAATGGTTAACATATGGGTTTCAGGGGAAGCTTAACATTAAAATGTTTAACCATTTATATGCTACATGAGATGAAGGTTTTTACTACTGCTAGTCATTATTACTATGCTAGTGTGCGTTTCTACTACTCAAGTTCATTTTTCTTATTGTGCTTAATGGTGGGTAATTTGAGGAGTTAGAAGACTTGGATTAGAAGTGTGATATTGGTTTGTAGTGGTCAAGATCAAAGTTGCTTATATTCATATGTCCCCTATTGGATTATGACAAAAAGGGGAAGAAATATTAACAGGTTGCAACTTATAGATCCTTCGTGTGGCATTATACAAAAGGTATATCACTTAAGGGGAAGTTTTGTTTCATTCAAGGAGATCTATGATCTCAACTTCAGGGGAAGCTTTGGCTTTATGATGAAGTTCGTACACGACTTTGTTTGTTTTTGTCATTCTATAGGGGATGATTGTTTGCGATTATTGATTTGATGAAGTACAAAGTAAATAAAGAATGAAACAAAATGACTAAATTTGTTATTAAAGGAATTCTTCTAGCTGGTTATGTAGAATTCTGGAGCTTCTTATGGACGATAATAGATAACAAAAGGTATTCTTACTTATTTAAAAGTTTACTTGTCTAATATATATCTTCCCTTTGTAAGTTTGAATCTCTCCCTATTTAAAGAGATATAGACAATAGTTTGGTGTACACAGAAAAATGTAGTCGACTAGTAAAGGTGTGTGTGAGTTCTAGGCGTGAGTTCTCTAAGTAGACGCCTAGAAGTTGTGTGTAGCCCCAAGGATCTTTGATTCCTGTTAGATTGTAACCGTTCTAGAATTGATCATCTAGAATTGGGGCTTGATGGAAACGTATGAATGAAAAACCTTGTTTGAATAACAATTATTCGTTCTTTTTATTCCGCTGTGCTTTATTAATGTTATTTGTAAAACATATCCTAGATGGCTTAAACGATCTTTCACACGAGGGTGGTTGGATAAAGAATGATGACAACAACTGCAACTCATCACCCATGAGCTCCGCATTTTAGGCATAAAACAATTGTTAACGGAAATCAAGCATATGCAATGAATGGTCATCATCAGATATTTAAATTAGCCGGACATGTGTAGGAGTCATCAGTGTTAGCAGCGGCTTCAACTCATATGAGAATGTGGATAATAAACTTTCCTCACCTTTGTCCACAGAAACTACAAATGGGGAATATACAAAACAATGTGTCAGATAATGTCATTGTCAACAACCTTTCTCAACATTACATAATATCATGTATGTGCCCCTTATTCCCAAGATGTTAATTGGTGGTTCTAGATCCTACTTTTACTACACAGTTTCTACGAGCCCTCTACTTAAAACACCTCTCCTAATTTAGATCTCCTTGTTGGTCTACACTACAAGCCCAATATCCTAACCCCAATAGCGTATTAAACCCAACACTCAAACCCATATGAACCATGCAGGTTTATGCACGTTAACAACACATCTACAACTAAAATTACACTCCTCAGCTCCTACTCTTACTGTGGACCACAAAAATAAACTAAATTCAGTTCCCTTTAAGCTCATAGATTCTTATGTATCGGTATCAATCCCACTGTTTGAAAAGCTAAAATTCCCCAAACCCTTCAGGCTCAGACAAAACGAACACCCCCTTTATTTCAATTTCCATGTATTGACTCTTTCTTTCATGTTAGTGCAATAACATAATTATAAATTGTGAAAACCAACCCCCTCTAATGAAAAGTGTAAACGAGGTTTAAAAAATAATAGAAGTCTATCCTCGGTTACAACCTTGCCGGTAGAGAAGTAGATGTTTCTAACATTATCAAAAACACTTGTGACAATATTGTGAACCCATGATTATTGGATCTTAAAATGTCAATGGAGTCGCGCTCCATAGAAAAACTGGGTCCAAAAAGTTTGCCAAGATAATCATCTAATTTCATTAGAATTCAAGAATTCAAAACCGACAAAGTGGATACTAATTTAATTCATTCTTTATGAGGTAATCAAAGGTGTGGATTTTGCTTGCAAAACTTGCAATATGCTCTATAGGGTGGAAGTGTGCTATATGGGATGATTCTTTATTTCACAAACACAAAACCATCTATAGTGAAGATGGTTTTCTTGCTATTTTTGGAAAATAATTAAATATTGGGGTCGTTGACGTGGTGCAAAGTTATATATACGTAATAATATCTAAAGTATAGAAAATTCTAAAACTACCCTTGAGGACAAAGGTAATAGGAAAAATCTTACAAAAATACTACACGTTTAACCGGTAAGTCTTTACCGGGTCGTTTCTCCTAAAAAATTATGAAATTAAGACCTCGCTTAAATTTGAACAACGATTTGAATTGGTTTCAAGTTTTTGATTGATTATCTAATTCTACAATTAAAAACAACTATATACATTCAATATCTATGGGAGTTAAACAAAGTGACATTTTTAAACCCTAATTACTAAACATATTCCTAAAATTATTTTCCTACTTTTTCTAATCCTAAATGACTATTAAAAAGAAATTGCTAAGGAAATTCTAAAACGAAAGTGATTAAAGCTTAAAAACGAAAAAAGCGAGAACGGGTGTGAAAACCCGTTCTTTAAAAAGTTTAACCCTACGAAAGTAATTTTCAATCCTAAGCCTAAAAGATCACAAAAGTAAATTTTAGAAAAAAGAAAATTATTTTTTTAATTATTTTTGTATTTTTTATGATTTTTTAAAGTTTTTAAGAAAAGAAAATGATTAAAAATAGAAAACTTAACCATAAAAATTTGGAAAAATTACAAAAAGTGTAAAAAGAAAAGCTTGATTTTATAAAAAATGATAACTGAAAATAAGCTAAAACAATAAGCTCTGAAAAACTTGAAACTAGCTACGGCTTTATTTTATAGAGGAAATAATAAAAAGTGGTTAAGTAAATTAAAGTGTAGAAATGTTTGAAAAAGACCCAAGGGCGCAGTTCACTAGTGTGTGTGTTTGTGGGGCGAGTGTGTGTGAAGGGTTAAGTCTTGGGTTCGAATCCAAGGCCCAACTTTTTTGTATTTTTTTTTTGAAAACTTGAAAAGCAAAGATATAAATCTGATGAAAACTAACAACTTTTCTAAAAACAACTCTTTTTGAAACTAAAGAAATATGCTGGAAATGGCTTAAACAAACAGAAAGAACACTTAACTAGTATTTTTAGACTTTTTCAAAACTTAAGAATATAAAAAGCTAAAATAAGTTCAAAATTCGACAAATTAAGCTAAAATTACCCTTAAGCTAATCTAATAAACTAATTTAAGCTAAACAAATGCAAAAATAACAAATAATAAGCTGAGAAATCAAATAAGTACTTATACTAGAATTTAGAACCAAACAGACTAAATGGCTATCTTTGAGCTTATTTTTCTCTAAGCAAATGAACCTTATGAAAATCTACTTTGTGCCAGTAGAAAGCTTGACCTATAAGCTTTATGAAACAACTTTTGAAAAGTATTATAAAAATCAAATGCTTAATGAAAAATCTATTTGAAAACTGCTTAATTTAGTCAGTAGGAGCTGAGTACATTTTTAGTTTTGAAAAGACAAATTGCTTATTTTGAGCTTAAAAACAGATAACCAAATGGACTTTTGAAAACAAATTAAGCTGAAACGGATCTACTATGACCTATAAACTACTAGCAAACTTAAAATCAAGACCTAAAAACTATTATAACCATCTGATAATTGAGATTGAAAAGGGCTACTTGTCTATTATCATATTGCAAATGTAGTTGGCACACAGAGCATTCAATTCTTAAATCCTTCAAGTGCAGACCAATAAACTAGCTTCCTGTATTATAAAATCAACAAAACTAAAGCAATTATACTAACATTGCCAACTAGGAACAGTCAAAACTCAAAAGGCTTAAGGATCTGAGCCTATGACTCAAATTCAAGTTAATAGCTAACCAACTTTTGAAAACTTAAAAGAAACTAAGAATAACCTTTAATCTTGATCTCATAAACATAAGTATAAGATTTGGATTAACTTTTAAAGAGCCAAAGGGTAACAAGCTAGTACTAACTCAAGTAGTATTTGCTTGTCCAAACACCCCTTTTATAATGAGAAATCCCATATTCAAATTATGAAAGTAAGAGTTAAGTTCAAATGCAAATTACCTGATGGTAAGAAGCTAATATAAGCCAATTGTACTGATTAAATACAGCTGATTAAAGCAGATTAAATAAGCTACTTGATTATGCCTCATATTTTTGGGCTTTTACTGATTTTAAGACAGATTAAGCAAACTAAGATTTTATATCCAAAAATCAAATACCAAATAGCATATAATAACTACAATAAGCATAAGAAAACCAGATTAAGCAGGATAGCAATACAATAGCATGTAAGCTATATGCAGAAATAAGCTAGACAATAAGGAACAAAACACTGTAAATCTAAAAGAAAAGTGAAACCTCATCACCTAGCTACACAGGAGGTGGATTACTCTTAGAGCTTATTAAAAGCCGCTTAAGCTCGAACTCCAATACATGTCTAATCTTATAAGCTTGACCCTCAGACTTATTCCTACTTGAATTCTGATAGCAACCATCCAATTCCATTTAGAATTCAAGTATATTGAGAACTTTTAGTAGCTTTTGGAAGCTTTGAGCTTATGAAATAGTTTTAGAGCTTATTTAACCATATTTTGCACAAAAGTAAACTTAGGAAAAGACAAAGAGCACGATAAGAAAACCTTAACTTTTATTAATAAAAGACTGATTACAAATTTGAAATTGAAAATTACATGAATTAAAACAGAATTTAAACATTACAAAAACTAAAAATAATTTAAAGCTACACTAAAAATGCTTTAAAAGCTAAAATAAAAGACGATCCTCTTGTGAGTGAGACAAGGCTCTATTTATAGGAGCTGAGATAAGGATCTAGGCTCTAAACACGCTCCCCTTGGCTTTTGATCTTGACCCTTCATAATCTCTAATCATTGGATGCCATTTCTTTTCCGTTGGATTAAATTAGGCACACGAATTGTGGTAATCCCACTCTTTGGGAGTGAGTGTGTTTTTGTTGTTCTTTGGCTTGAGTTTAGAGTAAAATTTCCCTCAAAGTGTGTTTGTTTATTCCCACGTGCCATTCCCCTTGTCAGCTTGTCCAATCAAATGCTCTTGAGTGACGTTTTGATGATGACTTGGCGCTTAGTACTTGGTATCTTCTTTAGCCACGTCATTGTTTGAGAGGAAGTGGGTTTTTACCCTTTTGATTAAGCATGATGGGATGAAAATATACGTCGATGGGTGAACAGTTTCCTGCGCGGCCCTGTCTTTTCTTTTTTATTCTTATTGTTTGACTTGGCGATTTGGGGCGTTGACTTAAGGCTGTGGGTTTATTAAAACTAGGTTTGGGCCGGATATGGTTTTGGCATTATATTTGGAGGAATTAACCAAACGTTAGTTCTTTTATAATAAAAGGACTAACGGTGTTAGGGTTTAAGGCTTTTAGTGAAATTTGTTTTAACATTAAGGGTATTTTAAGTATTTTGAGGATTTTGTCTTTTAGTGGGTTGACCAAGGGTTGATCAGCGTTGACTTTTGAAGACCATTTGCTAGAAAACTTGAATCCTTTCCGTCTCTTGTGCAATATATCCGTTCCCGTGTCCGTGTTTGCCCGATTTTAACCGTTTTCATGTGATATTTGCAATATACGTACCTATACATCACAAACAAACTAAAACCACATTACAGCATATATATATTACATTTTCATCATTTTAGGGCTTGTTTTGATACACAAATAATATGTGATTTCTCACATATCAAATATTTCCCTATCTATAGGGCATTTCGCTGGTCATCATGCAATGTTCTTATGCCCTAAAATCCCAAAATACCTCATAACTTCCACCAAACTAAATCTTGAAAAGTAGCAAAGACTTTATGGGGGAGTTTAAGAATTCAAATGCTTAAAAACAACCCCTATTTTACCTTTTTTCTATAACTTTTTCCATTTTTATGATTTTTCTAATTTACAACTTATTCATGTGTGACATAATGTATTACTTTCATTATTCATTTGATAACTTTTAGGATCACGAAACAAAAAGCACAAAAATTCATCGTCCTCGACTTTCACCTCTCCAAGCCAAGCTTAAAAACAAGATCATTGCAAATTACTGTTATGTGCTTAACACTTACTCTTAAAGATAATTGTGTACTTTTCCTCCCTTATATTCCTATTTTTCCTATAAGGATTTTTATTATTATGGTGACAATAAATTATGTCTCTTATTAAATTATAGTAAACCAGGTTTTGACCATTAATAGCTGAAAGGCCTTTCTCTAAGAGATGAGGTGGCTGAGAATAAGGGTCACTTTAATAGGTTCTTATTTCAGCTATGATGTAGGGGTTATCTTTTTATTTCATACGCTAATAACTCAACTACGATCCAGAGTCGGAGGCTTTATTAGATAAACCCCGGATTTATATTTGGCTTTTTTATTATGTTGATTGTACACTTTTTTAAACCTCGGTCCTTTAGAGGCTTGCTAACATCGGTTGTGAGCCGCATGATGCTGGCAAACTTATTTTGACCTCGGTTAATTCTAGACCTTGTAGAAGGCTTGCTAATTCGGTGTGTGCAGGCTGATGCAGTTTTCTTTTATCAGTCTCGGATTATTATTATTATGTGCCTTTTTTAGAAGACTACACATCGGTTGTGAGCCGGCTAGAGGTTCGTATAATTTTATCAGCCTACAGTTTTTATTTTTTATTCATTATGTCCTCCAACCCTTCTAAACGTCTTTCCATCGGTATTGCGAGCCGACCATGATCCTGATGTCTTTTTTCGGTTCGATTTATTATCTAATTTATTATTATTATTAGCCAAATTCAAGTTCCTGTGCGTCTTTGAACGAATGTCACACTCGTGTATGCGAGCGACATGGTCCAGGAGTCTATTTCCCCCACAACACTGACAAAAACCTGATGTGTACCTTACTTTTCACAGAAGAATCTCTTTGAGTGATTTAAATAAGAATCGCAGAAAACCAAAGAAACTTTAATTTATTAAACAATTATATATAGAGGTGAAACAAGCTAATGGGAGAAAAAGCCACAATTAACAACTTTATGAGCCTTAAGAAATCAAACTATTCTGTGTTTAGATCAAAAATTATTTCTACTCTATATCTCTTGTATCTTCACAATTTAAATTTCTAATAAAAGAAAAACTCGTGAATACTTAGCCTATGAATCAAGATCGGCTCTTAACAAGTCACATTAGACTTGAGCAACATTCAAACTAACTCAATAGAATCGATCTTCGATTATTTAAAAATCAATTATGGAACCTTGAAAAGTATTGACTTTTTTAGCTAGACTAGCTTTTTTCTAGCTCCTTGTATATATATAGCTTAGCAAAAAATCAAATCTAGTTTCGTTAGGAGAAAGGCATAAGGATAAAATTAACGGTCGGGTCAGATTTTATTTTCTTTCTCTCCAACAGAAACCCTTCATTTCGTGTCAACTATTTACTTTTCAACTAAACTAACTAATATATTATTATATTAATAATATATATATATATACGTTTATATATATATCATTATATATATATATATATTTATAGTCTTATTGAACAATAAATTAGATATATTTAAGACTTAATATTTAAAATTTTTTGTGGGGAAACTCGGGGTAACGTGAGAAAACTACGGGCATAAGTAGGCATAGATCATATCGAAAATTATACTACCCCATACTAAAATTAAACATTGTCCTCATTGTTTATTGCTAAGGATCAATAACCCCATACTAGACACTCAAAAAGTCGAATGCATAAATCCAAAAAATGAAGAAGTAGCCACACAAATCTCAAGCCGTTTATCAAGTATGCTACAAGATAAATGTTAGTCGATAATAATATTAGGATATCGGATTTCCCCAAACTAATTGCATGCAAAGGATAGGAAGCTCGAGTGGAACGGGGACAATACACGAACATGAGAGTCTTCTTGTAAATTTTGGGTTAATTCCTACAAACAATCACAAGCACAAACAACAAGAATCGGAAAAGTACAAGCCTCCTCACTCAAATAGAAATACGAAAGAAGAAATGGATATGCATGGGTGCCTACACAAAGCGCTTTGTTTTTGGTAAACCGCGTCACATAGCTTACTCGATCCTTAAATTTATTCCGTCCTTGAGAAAGTTTGGAGAGCCTGGACTACCTTGGGTGGTAAGTCCTCCGAAGTAATGCTTCACACGATGACCATTCTCTTAAAGTTTGGGGGGAAAAATCACATTTTCGGGTGAGTAACTGATGGTTCCGTATGGAAAATACTTTGTTGATGGTGATTAATATTTGGATCGAAGTTAAAGTCCTGACCAACGAATTTTTAAGATTTCCGAGAATATGTTTAGACGAGAGTTGAAGCTGTTAAAACTCGATCTCCATCATTGAAAATGCGGCCTTTGATTCCCTTTTAAGAGTCGTGATGTTTATTCGTCCTCTCTTTATATTTCAAGACTTTCTCGTAAGCCTTGATCATGTAGCTCATTAAGTTATTAAGTTGAAGCTTCCGGTGATTCTACCCGCGTCTTTAAGGATCGAATTACCATGTTTCAATGCCAATTGCTTTATGCTCTAACTAATAGGTAAATGGCAGGAATTCTCGTACACTTTTTGTAGGCGTAAACATCGGTGTCTTAAAGCGGTTACAAATATGCCCACAAGCGTAATCTTGTTTGTCGGACCATGAGGCACAGTTTTCTCCAACTGTCCTTTCTAGAATACGCGCGATTGGACACCTCCACTTGACCGCTTGTTTGAGGGTGATAAGCAGTAGCTAAATGATGAGTGACCCCATACTTAGACGTTACTTTAGCAAATTGATCATTACAAAAATGGTTCCCACGATCGCTTATAATAGGTCTAGGTGTTCCGAATCGGGCAAAAAGTGATTTCAAAAACTTAACCACTACTCGAGCATCATTTGTGGGGAGCGCCTTTGCTTCCACCCACTTAGAAATATAATCAACGGCTACGAGGATCTATTTATTCCCATGTGAAGACGGAAATGGTCCCATAAAATCGATACCCCATCCATCGCAAATTTCACATAACTTGAATATGCGTTTTGAAGGCGTCTCATTCGGTGTGAAATTTTGCCTTGTCTTTGACACGTATCACAAGATTTGATCATAGTATGGGCATCTCGATATATGGTCCGGCCAAAGAAACGGCATCAAATACTTTTTTTGAGCGGTTTAGATGGCACTATGAAGGCCCCCGGTGGGTGTCCTTTATGAAAGCTTTGTGGATATCAATTAGCTTCTTCCCTATGCACACACCTTCGGATGATTTTTCCGCACCTCAAAACGAATAAAGATATGGATCGTCATAGAAATAATGTTTAATGCTCCTTGAAAAACTTCTTCTTTTGTTGAGTCGTCATTCCTTTGATGATAAAATTCCCCGCATGGAAATTTGCATAGTCCGCAAACCATGGGGTACTTCCACTAGATATTACACCAAGAGTCTCTAAAGGAAAATTTTCAAAGTATGTCTTTATTTTCTAATACATCCTTATGAGGATAATGATAGAGTGAGACTTATAATTGCCTTAGCTAAACAAAGGCTTTTAAAAGCTCGAGGAGTTACTCTATAGCTCTAGCTTATCAAGTGATAAGCTAGTAAGGTCCCATAAGCTCTTTCATTGTAAGCTTATCATCCAAGTAGCTTAATCCCATTTAGCAAAGGTATTAGACTGATTTTAATGTTTCAAGTATATTAGATGACTAATTTGAACTCAATCTGAGCTTAGAGACTCAGAGAGCTTATAAGGAGCTTATGAGAGCTTGTGTAACAATAGCATAATGTATAGGCTGAAAGTGCTTCAATCTTCGTTGTCCTAGAACCGCACCAATCGCGAAATCACTTGCATCACACATGAGTTCAAAATGTAGGTTCCAGTCAGGAACAACTAAGATTGAAGCTTCGGTAAGCTTCTTTTTAAGAGTCTAAAAAGCATCAATACAATCCTTAGAAAACACAAACAGTGTTTCTTTCTCAAGAAGGTGAGTCATCGGTCTAGCTATTTTGGAAAAATCTTGGATAAATCGTCGGTAAAAACCTGCATGACCTAAGAAACTCCTAACCCCTTTTACGGTAGTTGGGTGAGGGAGCTTAGCGATAACATCGACTTTAGCACGATCAACCTCAATTCCTGATTTCGAAATTTTATGCCCTAACACAATTCCTTCTTTACACATAAAGTGGCACTTCTCCCAATTAAGAACTAAATTCGTGTCTTCACACTGTTTTAGTACCTTTTCCAAATTGGAGAGGCACGAATCAAAACTATCCCCAAAAATAAACACTGTTGGTCCAAAGTCTTGGATCTGATTAGCCTTTTGTAAGCCAATAGCTAACTTGAATAAATCCAAATCAACTATAAGAGAGACAATGACTATGAATACTATGTGCTAATGCGGAATCTTAACACAAGTACTAAGAAGAACAATTGTAAAACTAACTTCGTATATTGCTATTGATTTCTATTAGGTTTGGATACCTAAAACACTATGCCATAGGGTTCCTTTTATACACCAAGGAAACCCTAATAAGGCTTTACAAAATGTGTGAAATGATAATGCATATCCTTTCCTAAGA
>BQNB010160698.1:0-14769 GCA_026074375.1 Tanacetum coccineum
AGTTGTATGTTCAACCAATCAACAATATAAATATCTAAACTAATACTAAATAATAATGACAACAATATAAAGAGATAAGGAAAGGAACAATCAAACCAAGATGCCAAGATTATATAGTGGTTTGGCAACGAAGCACCTCTTCGCCCTACTCCAATCCTCGAGTATCCTACTTGAGATTTTACTATGTCAACAAGCTCCCTTTAGGCGGATAAAACCGTTTACACTTCGCTTATGTTATTTTTCGACACTAACCTAAATGTCGAGTCCTAATCTTAGCCAGAACCAATCTATAACTTCACAATCAATATACAATCACTAGATCTACACTATCAGATTTACATAACAATTCGTTTCTTAGCGAATACGAATGTTCTTCTCTTGCACTTGAATGAGAAAGAAGAGATGAGAAGAAGAGATTAGATCACTTGAAACAAGATCTAAGGATGTTAGTGATCAAGAGATTTAGAGAGAGAAAGAAGATTTTTAGAGAGAGAAAGTTATCTAAAAATTTCGTGCTAAGAGGTGTGTTTTTCTGCAAGGAATGGAGCAGTATTTATAGGTAGGAAAACCCAACGGTCACTAAGGGCGGTCCTGGCGGTCCCAGATATATCTAGGCGCCGCCAGGCCTATAAGGGGGCCGCCTAGTAGACTACTGATAAATGCTTAATTGTATGTAATAAATACCCGGGATTTTGCCAAATAAAAGCAAGAAAATGCCAAAAGAATAGAAAAATGTGTGCTTTTGTGTCTATTGTGCAGGAAAGGATAAAAAGGACAAAAGGAAGCAAAAACAGTCAAAAACCGACAAGGAACGAAAGAGACAAGAAAAAGAGTGAAGACGGGAAGCCAAATAAAAAGCCGGACTAGACTGACACAAGTCAATGAAGCTCAAAATTAAAGTCAAAGGTACGCGGATGTGACTAGTTTTTCGGATGACTCGATATTATGGGGTATCGAGAGTGACCGTGACTCAGGGGAGGACGCTACGTCTATTGATGCTTTACCCTTTGATGACTCGATGATTTTTTCGGAGTACAAGTCATTTACTTTTGATGATGAGCCCGTGATGGCTGAAGTTAATGTTTTTGACGAAATTAACACTAGTGAACTTTCTTACCCGGGTTTTTGTCGAATTCAAAAAGAATGATCGTCGAATTGTTGAAGAGAGAAAGAAGTCGACGATATCAAGACTCCCCCTTGATGTATGCTCCCCCTCTTTTTTTGTCTCTTTGTGAGGAAGGTTGTATCTGGTGTAGAAGCTTCTGTTTTGGGGAAAAAATTTGAATTTCAAATTTTAAGTATTTAATAAAACTTTTCTTTTAATTAGAAAATATTTTATATAATTAATTTTGTAAAAATGTAATGGATGAGAGAAAAATATTTTCTTGATCACTAATCATGCTTAATGATTTGTTTGTTCATACCTTAAGTGATCACTAATCTTAGAAATAGAATTTTACGATTAATAATTTGTAAACGTTTATTTTTATCGTAAATGTTTTTACATTTTGTTATTATCAAAACGTTGAGAGGTCGAAAAATATAAATAACGTTTTTAGACATTATTTGTATTAACAATCTCCCCCTTTTTGATGATGACAAAATATAAACTCATTTTGTATAAAATTAAAGGTTTCAAATTATTAATGAGTTTTCATTCCATTTCTCCCCCTTTTTGTCGAATTCAAAAAGGATGATCGTCGAATTGTTGTAGAAAGAAAGAAGTCGACGATATCAAGACTCCCCCTTGATGTATGCTCCCCCTCGTTTGGGGCACCAAGGGATCGATCTTACGAAAATTGTTTGCTACAAAACAAAGTTAGAGGTACAAGTGCAAGACAATATATTCTCAACTAGTAGCACTTATAGCAATTCATGCAAGTTAAATCATAAAGTGGCTTCATTCATTACTTAATAAGCTCATACAAGAAGCATTGATTGCAATTAAAACTAAATAAGAGATAAGATAAATTCATACTATAATGGTATGAATCATTACAAGATAAAGTAGATAAGCATAAAGTAAAGACATATTAAGGCATAGAGCTACACTAGTGGATTCTTGAAATGTAGAAGATGCCATAATCAAAAGATGGGTTGTTTATTATTAGGGGAAATTAAGCTTTTGAGAGTGCTAAATTATGGTGAGAAGGTTGTTACTAAGGATGGAAATTGAGTGGAAGAACCAATGATGAGAGATTTGATATGATTATGGTCATCTTTCAATGTATCAAATAGATTTCGGGTTTCCAAGAAACAATGACAAAATTCCGAATAAAAATTTACTTGATCTAAAGAAGGTGGAGGGATATATGGTGATGTAGGAGGTGAAGGATTTGTGGCTTCAATTGCTTGTTAGAGGTTAATGTCAAGCAGATTTGATAAGTGATGAATTTCATTTAGGTTTTAAGTTGAGTTTTATGGAGGTGAAAATGATGAGAGAGAGTTATTAGAGATGTGAGAAGTAGGTGTAGTCCTATTTGGTAGAGGAGAAGGTGGTGAAGGAGGAAGATCATGACTTTGTCTCCAAGGTTCTAGAATGACCCTTTGGTATTTTCATGAGTAGTCACAAGGGTATTTGCTAAAGGAAGACATGAGGATTTTTGAAGATTTAGAAGAGAAGATTTAAATATGAGTGAGGAGGATGAATAAGATGATGTTAAATAGGTGAAGTTTATGCAAAGCATGGTGGTTGGGGAAGAAACATCTAAAAGATGTTTGGTTTATTTGGGAAAGGTATAGTTGTGGCTGGAGTAGATAGGGATAGGTATGCTGAAAAGGAGGAGACAGACTCAGGAAGAATTGTACTTCCTCTATTGGCGCTCCCACAAAAACATAGTCGGTGGGCCCTTTATTATTTTGGGGGCCATTGTGTATTTGGGGGGGGGGGGCATTTTCTGGAAAGTTATTAAATTCTCCATATGTCGCCTTTTTTAGGGTTACCCAAAAATAAGAAGGTTTGAAGGAAGATTGTGGCATTTCCTTTATTTTCAAGAATCACATAATCTAGCAAAGATGAAAGGCAATCAACATATCTAGGTGGAAGCATGTAAATGACATAAAATCTATAAAATGTCACATGGCAAGCAACAATATTGATTAAGGAAGTTATACATTTACTAGAATATATCATGATAATATCTAGTTTAATTCTACTAGCAAGATAATCCTAATAAGTGATTGTGTTACGTTGCCACATCTTATTTACATGTGATGATTATGATGCGCACATCGAACATCTTCCGGAATTTCATCAGTTGAAGAATTGTGTAAGGGGTTCATTGTTGTTGGATAGGAGATGAATTTGTGATTATTTGGAGAAAATTTAGTTAATTTGTCAAGAAATTTTGACAACAAGAGTCCGTATGGTAGGATACAATTGGATCGATGCTTGAAGTCATTTATTCGATTTAGAATGAAATAAGAGATGTTGAAGGGTGTAGAGGAAGTAATGCAAAAGAGCATATAGGCTTCACAGGCCGACAATAGATTTTTCTTCATATCACGGTACCTTATGATGTTTTCAAGGGAATGAGAAAATGTGTTGTGGTTTTGAGATAAGGACAAATTTCTTCTACGAAGAGATTACATGGATCCTCTAATGCAAATTTAAAGCCATTGAGACGTTTCTTAGTTATGTTGTATGTTATTGAGGTTGGATGGGTTAATTTGGTATAGAGAGGATCTTTTGATGGAGTATTGTTGTGTTTATTGATGGATTTTAGAGACCATTCATTGTTATAAAAACAATGTCCTTCAAACGGAATATTGAGTAGTGTTCCAAAATCCCAAAGTGAAGCACCAACTCGTTTTCCATTTATTTCAAACAAAATTATCCAAAGATCACTTACAAGAGTTAGTTCAAACGTTTGATAGAATTCGTATATGAATTTTGGATACAAGTTTCCTTTTAAATGAAGAAAGTTTTGAAATCCGGTTTTGTTTTGGTTCTTTTCTAAGATACCTTTGGAATCAAATGTTTTATCAACTACTCTTCCTTCATGAATAGGTCGACAAGGTATTTTTAGATATGGTAATTTTTGAGGAGACCTGGTGTGATTAGAAAGGTATGATTTATTTGGAGTTAAGGAAATGTGAGTTTCTGAGCATTTGTGTTTATCACGAGACATTCTCTTTCATCTATCATCAATATGATTATTTTAGTATGTTTCATTCACAATTTTCAACATCCTTTAGGCAAGTGTCTAGTGTGTGCCTAATTGTGACAAATGTGGAGTCACGATTAACTCAACTTAAAAATAAAATCCTAAGAGTTAATCCAAACGCTTATTAATTTGATTTTGATCATCCAAACATGTCGAAAAATACATATGAATTATGTATCTCGACCTTTGTTCATGAGATCATTATGCAGGTGTTTAAAAACGTTTTTAAGTTGTATTAACAATGCATAACAACAATTTTATTATGTTTCTAACGTGAGTGATTTGAAAATAAAATTAGGGTTTTGGTTTGAAATCAAAATTTTGAAAAACTCACTAGTGTATGCAAATCCTATGTACAAGGGAAGCATATTAGTTATTGTATCCTAGTAGTCCTAATTGTACAAAATTGAAGCAAAAATGAAAAATCCCCAATTTTAATTTTTTGTGTTCATCATGAACCCTAGACTCAAATTGAAAGAAAATAGATGAAATGACTTACAGTTGATGATGTTGATGATGTTAGGAATGATTGTATGTGTTGATTTTATCTTCAATTAGTGTTTTAATGGTTGATTTCTAGTTTTGGGTTGTTTTAGTCGTGTTCATCGCTGCAGCAGGGAGAGGGAGTGTTTGTTTTTGAGTTTTGAAGAAATTTTGACTAAGTATAAATTTTGGTGTCTGCTGTTGGCGTTCCCATATCGATCAGGGGGCCGCCTGAAATGGGTTAGGGGCCGCCCATATTATGAAATTTTTGGACTTTTAAATTTTGACATGAATTTACTAGGAAGAGTGACTAATTATATCTTCAATTAGTGTTTTAATGGTTGATTTCTAGTTTTGGGTTGTTTTAGTCGTGTTCATCGCTGCAGCAGGGAGAGGGTCACGACGCGAAATGGAACGTGGACTAGAATTGAGACAGAAGAACGCGAATAGCGACTAATACGATTTAATGGAATGGGTTCCCACTCCATTCTAAACCAAGACGTAAATAAGTTAACAGATTCATGTTTAAGGGGTTTCGGTAAGATGTCGGTCAATGTTGTCGACGAAGTACACATTATCGATTGAGGAATGTCCTTTGTGGACAATACTAAGAAAAAGTGATGACGAATTTCGATATGTTTGGTTTGAGAATGCTGCATCGGGTTTTGGCTAAGGTCAATCGCACCTTTATTGTCACACTTGATCGGGACGTTATCGAGTCAACGTCGTGGTCGATAAGAGCTTGTTTCATCCATAGTGCTTGTCTAGCGCCTTAAAATGAGTGTTGACTAATCCGGAATTACATTTATTATTTATAGTCGTGTTGGGTTAGTTTAGCTAGTCGAGACCGGGACTATAAATACCCCTTCTATACTTCCATGGAGGGGTGAAGTTCACATTTGTAAGATGTAAGTGTGTGTGTTTTCTCTCTAGCACACATACAACTTCCCATCTTTTTCCTAATTCTCTAATATAATGGCTACACATCTTTTTCATTTTACCATACCTCCGGTCCTTGTTACTACGTCGTAACATTTATGTAACAATTGTGCCGCAGAGCAAAGGGGGAACATCGTGTTGGTTTACCACACTGATTATTGTGTTTAGATCGTGATTTCTAGTTACTTTTTGTTCTTGGTTCAAAAAGTCAAACCCAAATTTTTGTGCTTAGATGTGTTTATGTTTATGTTTTTAAGCAAGTCTAGGCTAAGGTAACCAATTTATTCCAAGAAAAAGCAAGTACAGGTCAAAAAGGGTGTGTTTTTGGTGATTTTTGATTGGAAAAATAACGTGTTTTGCTCAGAGATACTTTCACTGTAATGAGATAAGTAAATATGCAGTTTGAATGAAGCGAAATATGGTTTGAATGAACGAAATATTTTTCAAAGCAAAAGTAGACCAGTTGTTTTAAAGTGAAATATGAATTTCAAGCGAACAAGCAACTTTGAAGCAAAAATATGCATTTCATTTTCAAGCGAAATAGCCAATTTAAAGTTCAAGCGAAATATCAAGGTGTTATCAACGCGAATATGTAATGAATGAACGAAATATGCTATTTTCAAGCGAACTTGTGCAATTGGACCCAGAAAAAATATGCAATTTTTCAATTGACCTAATTTTGGTGATTCACTTCCGATACAAACATCAACCATAACAAAACACCACACACAAACAACAACACTTAATCCCAAAACGATCCTGAAAAGATTCAATAAATGACAAAACGGCTAAAGATTTGGATTACGATGACAAGTGATCACAAAGTTGGTTTGGTATCCCTTATTTGCGATTGAAGTCGGATTTCACGAAGGTCTACATATTTTATCTTGAAATCGGGTTGGTTTGATGTCCTGATTTCAATATAACTTACTTGAACGTATAAAAACAGATGAATAAGACTTGGATTTATCTAGTTATAACGCTAATGTAAGGAGTTATCATTGTAGTACTCATAGGGTAATAGCTATCACTTAAGGAGTTTACATTGTAGTGCTCATTGTCACACACGCAGAAGTCATGGCTGATAAATTCAGAGTATTGGGTACGTATGATACAGTTTTGATGATGGGTATAGAGTACTTAGAGATTTGTTGCGGTACCATTTCTTTACACCGTTCTTTAATCAACAACAGTGCAAGCTTAAGTAACAAATTTGGGGGATTTTACTTCAGTTTCAAGTTTGGTATATCGAGTTTACTTCACCAAGTGGTCATGACAATAGCCGACAGAAGACAAGGTTGGTAAGTTAGCCAGAGAGTTTAAAGGTTAAGATGTAATCAGCACTTCTCACGGGTATTTTTGTGCTATTCCAAGACAACGATACTTCATATTCTAAGCAAAATATTCAAAGCTCTTCAATGACATTCATATACAAGACCTTGATTATACCAAGTGTTCTTGAGTCTTGCTTCATCTCCTTCTATGGTTTCTGAAGTCAAGAGAGTAATGGTCTGTTTGGATCTCAAGATTTGTGCTTATGACAAGAACTTCTCGAGTATATGGACGTACACGACAATGATGCTTCCGAGAGTTCGCAACCATCATGGGGGGAAATGTGTACATCCAGGACTTAATTGACTTTGATGTTACCATGTTTTACTTAGTATGGTTTGTAAAGTATACTGCATACGTGAGAAGAATTATTGCTGATTTCTCGCATGGATAGAAGCAATGCAGGAAACTTCATCAGTTTGACAGACTCCAAGGTTTGGGATTCGTTTGACCCAAAAAACCCTTTGGCAAGAACGTAATCAAGCTAATAGTGGTTTAATGGAAGAACAAAAAGGATGAAGACCCCAACTATGTAATTCGCAATAAAGCATGACTTGTAGCTAAAGGTTATGCTCAGGAAGAGGGTATTGATTTCGTAAGAATATTCTTGCTCCAGTTGCTCGCTTAGAAGCTGTTCGGATTTTCGTCGCATATGTTACACACAAGTCTTTTCCAATTTATCAAATGGACGTGAAAATGGAATTTCTTAATGGTCCATTGAAGGAAGAGGTTTATGTTGCACAACCAGACGGGTTCGTTGATCCTGATCATCCAGAAAAGGTTTACCGTCTAAGGAAAGCACTATATGGATTGAAACAAGCTCCAAGAGCATGGTATGATGAACTCTCAAATTTCTTGATGTCTAAAGGTTTTACTAAAGGTACAATTGACCCGACTCTATTCATGATAAAATACGGGGAGGACATTCTACTTGTGCAAATTTACGTTGATGACATCATTTTTGGGTCTACAAACCCTAAATTTTCTAAACGATTTGAAAAATTAATGCACAGTAGATTTGAGATGTCTTTAATGGGGGAAATGAAATTCTTTTTAGGACTTCAGATCCACCAATCCCCACCGAAGTATCTTTATACTTAATCAGCCAAGTACTACTTATGATACTTAAAAACACATGTATGGAAAAAAGATAAAGCAATTGTACAGACCAAGGCTACGAACCTAAATTAGATGTAGACTTGATTGGTGAACCCTAGACCAAACTAGACACCATAGTAAAATCGGGCCACTCATGTCTCTGACATCTTAGTAGCACCCACCATAGTGCAAGCTTTATGTTTATTGGCAAGATATCAAGCAAGAACCGAACTGAAAAACACAATCAAAGAGGTTAAAATGATCTTTTAATACTTAAGGGATACCATTAACATGGGACTCTAGTATCCGAAGGGTTCTGGCTTCGAACTAACAACTTGTTCAGATGCTGACCATGCCGGATGCATTGATACTCGCAAAAGCACTTCTAGAGGAATACAGTTCCTAGGTGATAAGTTAGTTAGTTGGATGTTAAAGAAGCAGGATTGCACTGCAATGTCATCAGCAGAGGCTGAGTACGTGGTGTTATCTGCAAGTTGTGCTCAAGTAATGTAGATAAGGACACAACTTAAAGATTATGGCTTCAACTATAACAAAATACCGTTGTACTGCGACTCTTAGTCAGCCATAGCAATCTCATGCAACCCCGTGCAGCACTCCTCATACCAAGCACATCCATACTCGATATCATTTCATCAAGGAACAGGTTGAAAATGGTATAATTTAGATTTGACTTGTGTCTAAGAACTAAATACCAATTAACTGATATGTTTACTAAAGACTTACCCAAAGATAGGTTTCAGTATCTTATCAGACGAATTGGTATGAGATGTTTGACTCCAGCAGAACTGGAGGTTCTGACAAATGAATCTGCTTGATATTCCATCAAACATCGACATGTACAATATATGAAAAAAAGGAAAAAATAAAAAAATATAAAAATCAAAAAATATACAAAAATATAAAATTTCAAAAAAAATACAAAAATATATAATTTCAAAAAAAGATACAAAAATAATAAAATTATCAAGAAAGAAAATACCAAAATCCAAAAAATCAAACAATGTTTCACAAAATTATTCTTCTCTTGACATGTCTCCTTGGAAACGATAACATTTATCTACTAAAATGTTATTTAATCATCGACACGGGCTCGTGTAAATGAAGTGTCGAACATGGTCGTTATTTAAGAAACAAATGTTTTCAAAACATGTCATTTCTATTTTCTCAAATGACTTGAGAAATTACTCTCGATTGCAACTCGGACCCTTAAACGACAAAGGAGAGTGTAACGATAAGCTGCCGCTTATCTGTGAGCGAGTTAGAAGAGAAGTCTTTAACTTTGTTTTTCAAAAAGCTAGGACAAAACAATTTTCAAGAATTTCTCTCACTGATGATTCATATATATTTATAAATTGTGTGTTCAAACACTCATCCCTCATATTGTTTTACAAGACAATTAATCTACATTTGGTGTCATTTTTAAATGAGTCAATGTTTGAGGGGGAGTTTTTCAAAAAACAATATTTTAATGATTGTTGGATACATCAAAACATGACAATTCTTATGTATTCAACACATTACAAAACGTCATAATAACATCTAAGCAACAATGATGACAATTCAATAGATTGTATGTTATAAGATGATTAAGTGGTTGAGCATAATTTTTCAAGAATTCTTCAATGACAATTAATAATCTTTTCAAAATAATTGCTCAACCAAGCTTAACCCTACATACCTCTTATATTCATTTTACAACTTGTTATCATTTTTTTTGATGTCAAACATATGTAAAATCGAGGGGGAGCAAGTTTATGATCCATCGAATTCAGCTAAGTAAAAAAGTTTTCCCCACAACGAATTATCATGACAAATTTTAATACACACAGTATTTAAAAAGCTACAGTGAATTAGTGTATTTTAAAAATAAGGGGAGAAATGTCATTAAATGTGATCTTGAAAATAATAACTGATCTTTATCGACTTTATCAAAGTGCTTGATACTCTTCTAAAAGGTTTTATGGTTACATCTCATACCCTACACCATCTTATTTCATAGACGATACTGAAGTCAATAAGGTGGTTAGGTAGGAAATTAGTCCCTATGATCCAACCGAAACCGTAGGGATCTACCAAGACAATCCATAGATAGAAATACAGTCCTTAGTATGATGGAGATGAATGAGTAAATGGAATCAAAGCCGACTAATATTGAGCTAAACACTGAACAATCACAACAAGGTTTTAGTAATGAAGTCTTGGTAAGCCTTGAAGGGGTTGAAGAATGAAAAACAGAAATGTAAGGATAAAGGTGTGAAAATATAGCATCCCTTCCCTACAGCTTTAAGGCAGAAAAACCAGGTCAATCCATCAATTATCGTTTCACAAAGTTGAATTCCCGATATTGAAATGACATCACATGGACCACAGTTGATGCAATGCACAACCCTCCCCAGCCATTCGGTTTCTCTCAAAGAAACTTGTCTCATTTGTCACAGGAGATACTACACTTCTATAGACTTACTCACTCCGAGTTAGTTTATATTGAAAAGGTGGCAGTTCTGCTCCGCCTCCGATTACAAAACCAAACGCACTAATCGAGTCCTAGAGCTAAGAGATCAATAAACTTAATCTCATGTATGACACATACCATGTACTAACATTGTTGAGACATCAATAAGTTCACAAGCTAATTAACAAGATCCTAACGTATTAATCCTTGGTGTATATTGCCCCAGAACATCAAGTGATACTAAAGTATTCACAAAAATTAGCGTGAAGATGGAAATCCTACTTGATCCAGCACAAACAAGCTTCTAGTGTAGTTACTTGGTGCGATTCAATATGAATTCAACTTGTGTCAACGAGAAAGTAATGATGGTGCCGTATTCATGTAAATCAAACTTGTTCAAGAATGAATTTGATGCGGCTTAATCAGAAAGATAGTAACTATCGGATTCACTTTTACCGTGTTGTCTGCTTTGAGACACTCCGGTAACGAGAACAAGCAAGTACGGTGAATCAAATGCATCTAACGTAGAGATCAACACTTTGAGCTAAAATCCTGTCAGGAGATTCTTTAAATCTACCTGTCACAGGTCATAATATTTATAATTTTAAAAACGTTCCCTACGGAACCGGAGGTTAATCTAACACAATATCCGGACGAAAAACGAATGACAAAGCCATAATGCTCCAACTCCGCTTTATAGCTAACTGTTTTATTTTAGGATACATATAAAGATGGAGATGGTGATGTCTCATTCCAGCTGAAGTCGGATTCATTACCACAATGCTCAGAGCTTCAAACTACAAAGACATACTATAAGCATCAAGATTCAAGAATACATGAAAGCTCAAGAATCAAAGACAAAGACGTCTGCACAAACTCTTATATACAAGATCTTCCTTCAAGATATCAAGTCTATCAAGGGAGATTGTTAGCAAGCTTTCAAGATGATGCAAAGTATGAGCATGTTGGTCAAGACACAAGATCGCAAGGTGGCAAAGATGATCAAGAAGAAAGGATAAAGATTTAAAGATCTCGGACATAAATACAAAGTCAAAAGACGATGACAAAGGCTCAAGATCAAAGATCGCAAAGCACGAAGGAACAAGCCTACAACGTTGATAGAGACAAAGATCATAAGAGCTTAACGACAAAAGCAATCTCATTGATTCTCACGAAGGAGTGTCAAAAAAAAAACAAACTGAAAGTAAAAAACAATAAACTCACTCGGGGGAGATTGTTAGCCTCATATAATGAGTCGAACAAAGAAGTTCATTCATTTAAGAATATTAAGTCTTGGTCATTTTAATATGTAACATTGTAATAGGCTAGAACGGGTAAACGGGCTCTTATATGTAAGCTAACCGGTCACGTGTATCGAGCGAAAGCCCAAGTAATCCCGAGCTCGGCCCGTAGGAATACTAAATGCATGTAAGACTTTTAGTCTAGGTATAAATACCACTCTCCATGAATGGAAAGTGGGTTGGTTCATTTGTAAGATTCCATTTTGCAAGTAAACTCATCCAATTCCATTTTATTTTCTCTCTCAACTTCCTCTCTACTAAACTATATCTACCTTATCTTATCTTCTTCTTATCATCTCATCTACTTTTCTTGTTCATCAATGGTGAAGTGAAAGTGTTTCTTGGATTCCAACATTTGAAATGTTGCATATTTCGCTTGAGTTAAAAATGCATATTTCTCTCAAAAATTGCATATTTCGCTTGAAAAGAAACATATTTCGCTTGAAACATATTTCTCTTCCTTCATACCTGCACATTTCGCTTCATTTAAACAGACGACTTTTTTCCACTTTCTGCAAATAAAACACGTCTTTTTTCACAAAAATCACCCAAAACACGACCCTTTTTTGACTTTGTAGTGAGAAGAATGGATTTGCCTGATTTTCTCCGCATTGCAAACCATCTCACTATAGATAACGAATATTCAACCAAGCCCAAATGACAAGAAGCAGGTGGGTCTGTTGTGTGGTTTACTTCTACAAAATTTCGTTGTTCACTGTCAATGACAAGTGGGTTAAAGCGTCTTGAATTGGTTTTAGTCACCACCAAACTCGTGCCAGTCTCTTAGACTGAAAACCCCCCCTTATCCATTAGATTGGGATTAACTTAGATTTAGCATAGGTTTAGAATATATTAGAACTAACATAGATTAGATAAACCAAGATATCAATAAATTGAAAGTGTTTCTCGCTCTTAGTGATCGACACCCTACTTACCACGAAACTACCACAGATCGGGTACACTACCCGTTAAAGTGTTGTTTTTTGTTTAGTCGGCAAAATATAAATTTAAAACTTGAATTATAAAATTATACACCACACAACGACACATCAGATGTCTAGAAGGTTGTGTTGTAAAATGCTTTTAAAGAGTAGGTTAAATGCCCCTAAAATTGCTATTGTCTAGGTAGAAAAGCCCATCTTCTTGAGGACAAGCAAATCCTCAAGTGTAGAGGTATTTGATGAGGTGTCATTTTATACACTATTTCAGGGTCATTTAACCCCTTAAATCATGCAAATATGCCCAGATTATGTGCTTAATCATTTGTTTTCAGGTTTTTAGCACTTGGATAACATTTGAAGGAAATACACATGACTTAGACTCATTTGGAAAAGAAACAGACAAGATTACGGACCTACACCAAATCTCTTAAAGAATCGTGCTCACAGAGTGTAGAGACGGCGTCGCAGGCATAAAGTGACGCCATGCGATCTATCTAGTGACGGCGTCACGATATTAACGACGACGTCAAGACATAACTGAATCAAATCAGATCTAGAAGATTCCATTGGTGACGGCGTCGCGACTACAACTGGACGCCGTCACGACGATTTTCCTATATATATATTAAACCAAATTTAGGGTTTTAAGAGTGTAACTTTGTATAACTTTAGGGAGCCGAACCTTAAGTATTTTGTCAGATTTTAGGCCGACTTTATGGCCTCAAAACCCTATTGTAACTGACCTTAATCCATGTTTTAATTAAGTAAGATTATCTATCTTTAATCATTCAATATATCCATGTGTTGTTTGATTGATTTATGCTCTTGCTCTCTTTATAACATGTTAGGCTAAACCCTACTTTGTATTTGCTTATGATTGCATGAAAGTTGGATTGTAGATCATATTACTGTTGCTTCTTGTGATGAATGTGCGCGTTAGGCTTTAGAAAACTAGCCATAAGATATTAAATTGGCATAGACGTCTAGGGAAACGCGAGAAGTGTAGAAATATACCATCGGTAATAGTCTTCATACTACTGATTCGTCAATAATATATATATAATATATAAGCAAACACTCAACCAATTGCCTTTGACCAAGGCAAGAAGTCAAAATTCACTAAATAAAATATATATGTGTCCGGAAGTTTGATTTCCCGGGTCGTTATGTCCCAACGAGGATTGAATGGAAAATCGAATCACGAATTGATAAACGATGTTTGAATATTACAAGATTATGATTGGTTTTCTATTTCTACAAGTTAAATATGCAAAAACGATTAAATAAAACCTAAAAATGAAAGCTATATAACTTAAAACCTAAAACGGGCACGAAAAACGAGGGTCAAAAACCTAAATTTTGCAATTTTAACCCTAGAACAATTTTTAAACTAAAAATAGATTCTACTTGACTAAAAACGAAGTTTAAAAAAAACTAGATCGAAAACGGAGTTAGTTATGACCAAAAAACGAGTCAAAACAAAAACGGGGTTTGAATCCCGTTCTTTAGAAAATGAATTTTTGAGAAAATGACCCTATGAAAAATTTAACAATTTTCCTAGAAACTATATAAAAAAAAGAAAATTTTGTAAAAGAAGATTTATATGTTTCTGATTATTATTTTATTTTTTATGAATTTTCTAATATTTTAATCTAAATAAATTATAAAAAATACTTAACTATTTATAAAAATCTGAAAAAATTACAAAAAATAGATAAAGTTGCAAGGATTCTATGAAAAATAAGTGGGTCGAACCAGCTTATTCCAATTAGCTGGAAATAGGCCAAATGGGCTTATAAGCTAAACGGGCTAAAAAAACCTTATACTTATTTTTTGTGCGACTCCCAACAGGTGAAAGACCCAAGGGCAGTTGGTGATGTGGTGCGTGTGTGAGGCTTTGGTAAAGGGGAGGTCATGGGTTCGAATCCCATGCCCTCCCTTTTTGAGAATCTATATTTTTTTTAAATCTTTTTACACAAATTAATAAAGCACATGGAAATAAGCATTTTTCAAAACTACGACTTTTTATGAAAGCT
>BQNB010160699.1:0-14769 GCA_026074375.1 Tanacetum coccineum
TTCTATATATCTCTTGTGTTGTTGATCTGAGAAGTAACACGCCCCGGACCCATATTCCGTTGCGACCCAATTTGGGGGTGTTACACTCAAGCCAAAAATTTTGAGGAAATGGGGCGACAACCTGCTGTCCCCAAAACACTCCCCAAAATCCTTGTGTTTCGCCTAATATCTAAGCTTCTAAGCCTCAATTTCACCATCCACATACTAAAACAATAATCACATTCAATCTATTATCATAATATCCCTTCAATACCATGATCAAATCAATGTCTAACTTTCCTATGAACATGCATGACCATAAAGTTTCAATCAAAACCAATGCATGCTCAAATAAACCTTGATTAATCAAAATAACAAGAAATAAAGGATACTTACAATGGGGTTTTTACTAGATGATGATCAACAACACAAACCCTATGTGGGTTTGAGTCTAGGCCGCGGCCCCAAACAACCAAGAAACCAAAATCCTAACTTTTCGACTTAAATCTTGCAACAACTTCTTCAATAACACTTTTTAAGTCATCTTGAACCCAACAATTAGATCAAACCTCAACATCTTGATTCTTGAAAAATAATTGATTTTTCTAAACTTGTTGCATGGAGGTTTTTATGAACAAGGGTTGAATGTATGTTGATTTGGTGAATAATGGAATGGAGTTTAGGGGTTTTTGAAGATCAATTGATGGTTTTTGGTGGGTTGTGCGTCGAACAGGGAGAAGGAGAGGGGGAAGAAAATTTTTATCTGTGTTTGGATTTACAGTGTATGTGTATGTCGAGTTATATATAAAAAAAAGGTATTGGACTTGGGTCTTGGGCCTAAATTAGCTAGTGGGTCAAGTTAAGTGGATTAAAAGCATGAGGGTGTATGGCTTGGGCTTATGGCCGGTCTAAAGCAAGAGGGAGGAGTGGGTTTCGGCCCACTTCTTCCTAACTAACGATACTTGAAATTTTCGGGCCCAAAAACCTTTCTTAGTCCGACACTTTTTCCTAAAACGCAAAATTTAACTCGGTTGCACATGTAAACTTTTAAAAATAAAATTTTATATAAAATAAAATATAATTGGCATTCGAGGCCAAAATACGAAGTCGTTGATTTCTCGTTGCTCAAAAACAGTTAATTTTTAACGCATAGCTCTTTTATTCAAATCTGACGATTTTCTCCAAAATTGACAAAATAATAAAATGAAAAATTTTCTATAATTTAGAAAATAATTATATAAGTCAAAATAAATAATGACCTTAAATTCGGGTTCTTACAAAAACTTTCATCAATCTTACAAATTTCTCGTCAACCGTCACCTATTAACTTACTACTTTCGTCGAGTGTTACATACCCTAACAATCTTAACCCCACAAAGCAACAAACTTGCAAACTGAAATACAAAAATATGACATAAAAACTTACTAAAAAACTTATGATCATACTCATTTCTGAAAATATTACAACAAAGGATTGACTAGTTTGTCCAAAAGAACATAATGTCTAGAAACGACGATGCAATGAAAATCACACAAATGAATCAAATTTTAATACAAACAAATGCTGCCGTTAGTTCATATTCTCCGCATAAAAATACTAATAAATTTTACTTGAACCATTCATGTACGAAAACAAGACAGCAAGTCCAAGCATTGTGGGTGCTCCAACTACTGTAGCACCTCCGGTTGAATGGCACCATCAGAGACAATGTTATCATCATCTTTGGTCATCGTAGACGCCATTGAATCAGAATCATGACCAAGTAAGTTCTGACCCATAAGCATTAGCGGTTTATATCTGTTAGCAGCTGTTGCATTTAACGATTCAGAAGACTCCACACCATGATCAGACCCAAAACTGTTGTTGTTTTGATTAATACAGGTCCATGAAACCAAACCTCGTTAGATTCTGGCCTTCCAAGTTTTCTTTCTTTGTCTTAGCAAGTTCTTCTTCAATATTATCCTTCCCATCCTTACAAATTTCCTGTTGGATTATGGTAGTTGGATGCGCACACATACGACTAGAAGTGTGTGAGCCTATTGAGGCACACACGTTAAATGCATTACGTTTAATACTTCATGAATGTTTCTAAAGTAAACCACATGGACTTAAAATGACGAGACTTGAATCCTAATGGTCCCTAAGTGTGTAGTCGGCCATGAAGATTCTAGAGGGAGTCTAGATGCATTGTATGTTGAAGATAAGAGAGAAAGAGAGTTATGATAAGCTTAAAAGAAGTGTTTCCTAGTTTATCTTAAGTAGGGTTAAGAGGTTATAAATACCTCTTCATCTCTAGCTCATGATAACGTAACACACATAAATACAAAACACAAAATATTGCTTTTGATGTCTCCTTCTTATAACAGCCGATCTTACAAAACCAAATCTAGGGTTTAGATAAATTTCGGTTCACCCTTTTCATATCTGTTTGATTTTCGGTTGTCTTAAATAAGGAAATCAAAGTGTGATTTGATCCCATAAGTTCCATAATAGATTAAGGGTGTTGGTTTACATGTTCTCAATGTGTGACAACATCTAGAAACACTTAGGGTTTGTGTTATTTCATTTTCGGTTGTATCTGCTCATATTTGGTAAACAACCAAAATTGGTGAAAACCCTAAATTCCCTTTCTAATTTTTGGTTCCAAGAACAAGAGAGGTTTTGGTATTTAATTCAGAGGTATTTGCATTACAATTGTTGTTTGGGGTACATGTGAAGTAGGACTAGCATCCGGGCGTGCTTGTTAGACGTGTTTGTGTGAGCACTCGTAGAGGTGACCATTTAGTCACTTTGTTTCATAACATTTGCTGGTGTCTTCGAGGGTTAGTTTTCTTGTATCTCTTTTGTTTATTTATTTGTGTGTTGACTACATGAACCAAACTAGATTCATATCCGCTGCGTACTCGTACGGTTAATGGTTAACTGATTATTAGATTCCAACAGTGGCATCACGAGCCAACTCGTTTGGTGTTTTATGGGTTACACACATAATTAAACACGCTAGGGCTGCATGAAATCAGTTTATTTATTGCTTTATTGGAAAATTATGACAATTATATGCAATACTTGCCATAAATAATGAATAAACACCTAGAATCAACACTAATGACTAAATGATAAAAAGAAGAATATATTAAAAATTAAATGTTAATTAAGCTGCCATGTTATTCTATTCTTGTTTTATCTCGGCCTTAAGACTCACGCCATCATGCTATATGATGGATGTGGCGATCTAGGCACTTTAGCAGAAAACCTAATGAGAGTCTTTTGGTTCTCCAATTGGGGAAGACTCTTTTGAGAACTCGAGGCATTATATGATTATTGCTTTCTTCATAAGAGTTTTTCTTCAATTTTATTCCATTTTTCTGTCTGTTTTAATTACTTATATGTAATATGCCATATGATACTTAATATTTGCAAATAGACTTTATAAAACTCTAAATAAAACGGACTTATACTTATAGAGAAATTTGGATTAAACATGTCTAGTATTACACACGTAAGCATACTCCTTGTGACCAGTTATATGTTATTTGTGAAACCGGGGTTTTTGGACAAATAAATACAGACATTAAACTATGAAATTTGATTTCTAGTGAAGCTTTAGTTTTATATACGCAGTATGGGGTTGAATTGATATTTAATCTTGTCCCGCCCCACTACATGCTTCGGCATATGAGGGAATTATTGGAATTACTTGTGTCTTCGGACACATGTAGGAGTACAATATAGGATTTGATCAATTTGTAATCCCACCATATTGGCAACAATAAAACTAATGTTAACAAAGGGGTTTCTTAACATAAAATAGCATCATTAGTCAATTGGAAGTACATCTCACCTATTTTTGACAAACTATAAGAGAAGTTTAAGGCGGGTGTAGCTACGACACCCCAAAAGAAGTCAGGTTTTTAATAAGCTTCGCGCTGACCTGTTTCTCTGCTTTTTTGTACGTCCAAAATGGAGCTACCGAGAACAATTGACAAAATGATGTCTATAATAAAAAGGTTAACAAAATGTTTTCTTAACTTTGTGCTACACGTTGTTTTGCATGCTTCTTGTACATGATTTTTTCATATTTATGTGTATTCCCTTCTATGAAGTTTTAAGTCTATGCCAGCCAAATGAAGAACACGTGCATTTGGATTATCTTCTCTGGTCAGACCTCAGGGCCTTTCCAACCCATGGCGAATTTTTTCCATTGGTCAGACCTTTGTCAATTTTCGCACGTTCTCTTTTGGTCGACTTAAATCGAGTTACCTGGTCAGACCTCGGACCCGAGGCATAAGATGAGACAAAAACATGTACATGACCTTACTATATGAGTTACTAAAGTCATGTGTCTCATAAATCTAAGAGTTGCATTAACAATGCAATTAACGCTCGTCGCTTACCTCTTGCCCTACTTGTTTTCTCACTGGTCAGACCTCTGGTTAATAAGTGGGAGGTCAAGTTGGATCTTAGTCTTATTAGTAATTAATTGGGTAGTTAATTCTTTTAAGAAATTAATTATCGAAAATACTAAATTGAACTTTCTATGTTCTGATTAATTGTGTTATTGCAACATAATTCGTAAACGAAAGTTTGTTTTCTCATAAAAGACAAACATAGTCTCTTTTCCTGGTAAGAAAAGTGAGACTTACTCCTATCTCTTCTCATTGGTTGACAAGAATAAGATAGGGTTATAATTTAATTTTATCAATTATATTTAAACTCACTTTCAATCTTTCATTAACCTTTTCCGGTTTTGAAAATTTTGAAATATTTGTGTAACTAGAGAACATTGTGTCTATAGCTACCAAATAATGACATCTTGCACTTGTCACGATGTATGAGTTTAAACCGCAATGAGTAAAGAAAATTGCTAGCAGGTCTTCTAGGTAAATTTTCTTGGACTCGATTCATTCCTTACAGTGCTAAACACCCTTGTGGTTAGACAGACAGATTAAGGAGGAAATGCATGCTGAATATTCAAGTTAATGAATACATGATGGCTAGTCCCTCATCTACATAAGTAGAACTTCATATACTCTGTACAATACCTAAGTACATTGCTACTTGTAGGCATTCTAAGAGAGTAGGAAAGTAAATAAATCGCTATTTGCTTTCTACTGGTGATGTAACACTTACAATGTTGACAAATCCAGTGGGAGCTTTGCGTTTTATAACTGAAATAACATTCATGTGAGGTTGTCAATTTCAGTGGGAGCTACAAGATTTATTTTCTTGGTAGTTCATATTATATTTCAAGCTTGTTTGAAATAAAAATTACTTTCCGAATATGAACAACCATTGTCTAAAGGAAGATTGCATTTTATTTATAGGAATAAACTACTTGTGCTTTTCCTGAAACGTTATCTATAAAATGATAATCCACGATTCCTTATTCAACATTATAGTTTGATATCTACTTGTAATATCTATGACACTATCATATTGTTTAAACAATCGAACGCTTGTCGTATGGTTTTTCTACTTTAGGTAATGTTGTCCCGTACACAAGTGGGAGAAATCCTAAGTGTGTGCAAGGAACAACATATAACAATATGATTAATTGGTTTCTCTTAACCGCAAGGTAAGAAAACTAATAAATCTACTAGGACTTAAACACACAAGATGTTTGTTGCCCTATTACATTTAAAAGTCAAGATATAATATAAAGATACTTCAACTTATTGACTATATGATTTAGTCAAAATAATTATGGTTAATTGTATAATCATGATTATGAAGTATGAAATTAACTTGAAATTACCATTGAACTCAAGAGTTTGCGTTCATGATTACTTTATTTAGTATAATTATGTTTACTTGTTAAGACGTAATTATGAAGTCCTTGAATTAATCAATGACTTATAACATATAAGTATGTAGTAACATTGTTATGTCTTCTTGTTAACACATAAACATAAGGTCCTTGAATGATTCAACGACATATAATGTATTTGACATGTTTTGTTTTCTTGTAAACACATGATCAAAAGAATTCTTGAACTGTTCTGTCTTCTTGTGAACACATGAACATGGAGTTAATGTACTTATTCAAGAAATATACATTATAGCATGCACTTGGTTTTAAAATACTTTGTATTCAATTTGGCTCGACCCAATTAACAAGTATTTGATCCATAGAGAATTAAGTTATCTAAGGAATTCTGATGGAGTCTTACAATTCTAATACTCATAGAATACCACACTATCATGGTATGTCTATTGTGTTGAAACAAACTATATTCGTATTGTTTGATTTCTGATAACTTTAATTGCTTTACCTCCAAAATCGATCAAGGTTAGAAATTTGCGTGTGTCATGGATACACTCAATATAGTTCAAACCTAGAAGGTATTCAAGACATTATTTATTTGTGGATAGGGATGAATCCCATTACGTCTTGATTAAAGTTTTGAAATTGTTAATATCTTATGAAGCATATTATTAACAAGCTAGAGATAAGAACTCTAAAATGTATTTTTTGTCCCAATTAAGAACGATTTATTGTTGCTTAAATACTTAGTGTTTAGAGAAGTATCTCTTCTCACAAAAGTAAGTGGGAGCATCTATAGATCTTGAAGATATTCAAAAACAAAATACATAACCTTCTGAATTCACTTGCTGATGTCATACTAAGGTTTAGCATGAAAATGTCAAACCAAAGTATAATGTAACTCTCATTCATAAATCTGTAAGGATGCCTCATCAATGGAGTGATATTTTTATATCATTGCTGAGAAATATAAGTTAGTGGGTCATAATAAACCGGTTAACTAATAAGATGAATTATCACATCTTGGATCTGATAAATATCTTAGAAATATGAATGATAAGATGCAGTCCTTAAAAGATAAACAATATTTTGAGATTAATTGATCTTTCACCAAACAGTAAAATGTGAGGTGAGAATGAGTTTCTTTTAAAGAAAGACTCATAAGGACAAAATTGTATACACATTAATGCCTGACGGATGACAAGAGTTTTTAATCTTACTCAAGAAATTGACTGTGATTAAATCTTTCTTTTCTACACGCATTAATTATATAAAGATAACTAATTGTCATACAGGTTTCCTTGAATCTGACATATAGCGAATTAAGGATCATAACTCTTTCCTTAATGATTACCTTGCGAGGACGATGTGTAATCAAAAGGGTTATGAGTCTATATTTGTGATATGACAATTAAGTTTTATAACTTATTTCTTTATGATTACCTTTTGCGAGGACGGTGTGTAATCAAAAGGTTATGAGTTTAAAATAATCTTTATAAAGTATACAAGGAGATAGAATCCAAGCGTGGATTGAATCATGCATCTAGGAGCTTAGATCTAAAGTTTAATCACAATATGATTTCTGATTAAATTAAGATAACTTTTGAGTACACCTGACATCAAGTGAGAGCACTATGTTTTTCTTTAGAATTCATATGTTGTGTAACATATTAAAGGTATCATTCCATCTAAGCTGGATCCTTAAGGTTGGAATGAAACTTTACTTGGTAATTTAGGGAATAAAACAAACGACCTTGGAATAAATGTTTAATGAAATAAACATATGCGAAAATTAAGTCCAACACAATGCATCATTGAAGCAAGTCTTAAATGATATATTTCACCTGAAATAATACATGAGTGGATACCTTGTGTTTTAAGGAAGGATTCATCACGTATATCTTATATTGTGTATGAGACTGGTTGTTACTTTTGCACAAGAGCAAGATGAGCTAACAACAACAATATCTAATTGAGAGTGATTTAGATGATTGTTAAAACAAATGTTTACGAATTATATAAGGCATAGTGTTGTTTATGTACACTGATGCTACAAAATAATCAATCCTAGTTAAAGTAGGATTTCATCTTTTATGATAAATCTACTAACTAGATATGCTTCACTAAGAGCATTGTTGCAATACACATTAAAGAATGAGAATACTTTACATTTTAAGAAACTGTAAAGATGACTGTCTGAGATAGGTATGTTGTTGACTTCAAATACCTCATAAAAGGTACTGTCACATTTTCATACTATGATTCTTGCAATAGTATGCAAATATACATACGACACTCATCATGGCATTTAAATTCTTCACAATTTGTGAATTTGAAACAAGTATTCTGAAAGTTTACTCAGATAACTATTTAACTGTCTTGTAAAGAAAGAGTTGAAAATGTTGGAAACATTGGACTTCAACTTGCTAATTAGTTTCATGCATATCTGTTTTAGTATTTGGATAATTGGGATGTAAGACAATTTTTACTTTCTGATGAATAAAGATACTTGGTATTTGTTATTCATTCATATAATAATTGTTATCCTATATTTGCATGTTTAATCCTTGAATAATTTTAATTATTCTAAATATGTCCATTGTCGGTTAACAATATGGGAATATTGTTACATAAGGTAAATATGAGTGTTGGTTGTATTCTTTGAATACATGGATGGTTCCCGCCAAACTCATATGTTATTCACAAGGGATGCATATTGGACTCCTCAACCTTCGATTTTTACTTTTGGATCCGTTGTCATAAGTAAGATATCGAAAAATGGTTAGTTAAGTCATTCTTAGACTTGAGAATACAAACAAGTTCTGGTATGTGTGGATATCACTTTTTAATTCTAAGTCAAACGCTAACCTGAAAATGGTAGTTATAAAGACTATTATTCGAAGTGATGTGAAACAGCATTCACAGCACTTGTATTCAATAAAGAATTTGTTCCTCCACTTGAAGTGCAGTATGATACCATTGGAGCCTCTCGAGAATTAATCAGATAATTACATGGTCGTGCCCAAAGGGTAGTTCAAGATGATTCTTGATTACATTTGGTCTATGTGTATTAAGTTCTATAACAAGAATCTAAATGGTTAAACTATATGGATTGAGTTAGGATCCATATCCATGGTTTAACGGTATCTGAACAAAGGGTTGATTATAGCAAGAGATACATAACCATGCTACTGGGAATGTTTTTGAAACTTGATCTCATACATTTCTAGTTTTAACAACGAATGTGAGTGTTGCTAGACGTTTCCGTCGTTAGTATTTGGGCATTCTGCTACTCCAACACCCAAGTGGGAGTTGTTGGATTATGGTAGTTGGACTAGCACTAATACGACTAGAAATGTGTGAGCCTATTGGTGGTACACACGTTAAGACATGAATAGCGTGTTTATTATGTAATTAATATATATACTTGTTATATATTTATTAATTATATAATATGTTTCAAGAAATATATTTAATGATAATTAGTTTAACCGTTAGACGTTATAAACTAATTAATACATGTTAAATAAAAGAAGGGTTTAAAATGTCGAAACGAAAACTTTTGTCCTCCTCCTAAAAGTAGCAGATTTTGAAGGATTCTAGAAAGAGATTTGTGTGAAAATTATAATGATAATGATGAGTGTTTAGGATAAGATGAAAGAGTTATGATAAGCTTAAGACTTGAAGTTAATCTTCAGGTTTTAGAGTTTATCCACAACTAAGGCTGAGGTGCTATATAAACACCCCAAACCACTTCTCATTTTTTTGGTCCCACGATAAATAAAAACGACACACAATTCCTAAAAGATATTTTGTTTCCTTCATTTATCCAATTGACGGTCAACATTAATGGCAGATTAATTTATGCCATAAATTCCATGCATTGAATAGATACACGTTTGCCATTTATTTGAATGCAAAATAAGACATACGAATTCCATGAAAAGTAAAAGTATGATAACCGGTCCTCATTGTTTGACGATCATTTATTTATTTTCTTATGGGATTCGGTTATGGAACGCCTAGATCCAAAACAAGAATATTGTATTTTGTTGTTTTGGTAATCGTGAAGCAACGACTAGTATAGTGACGTACTTGTTCGACGTGTTGTATGGGCAACCATAGAGGTGGAAATTTATCCACTAGTTTCGGAAGCATTTTTTAGATCTCCGTTTTATCCATTTGCAGTTGACTTCAAGGGTTAGTTTTCTATTTACCCTTTTGTTTATTTATTGTGTGTCAATCATATGCACCTTACTTGATCCATATCCGTTGCGTACTCGTGGTTGTTAATGGTTAACAGTTTATCAAATTCCAACAATGGTTATGTTATAAATGGTTTATAATCATTTTACTTTTTGTGCTTCTATCCTAGGTTGCCAGATATATTTTAGAAGGAGAATCAGATCACATTCGGACCACGCTCGATCTCATCTATGCTAATGTCACGTCTGATGACATCCTTCTTAAGGTAATAATTATAAACTTTTGTACGTAGTTATATTTGATTATCTTCAACTATACTACTAAGATGCTGACAAACGTCTACCTTCAAAAAAATTTGTATGTCAATGTATTATAAATTAACTGTAGACGCGAAGGGTGTGTAAATATATTATTTTTTCGAGTGCAAGTATCTGCAATTGACTCACTGGATGGCTTACCGGAAGAACTGGAGGAACTTGCTTCTAGATACCCCAACCGCTTGAGAGTTCATTATGTATTTAATAAGGTGTGCATAGAATATGGAGTTTTCCAAATAACTCTCAAACAACTAGTTTAAGCACACATCCAAATTCCAAACACCCATCTAATTATGTTTTGGATTTGAGAATTTGAGCTCCTAATAACTCTACAGATACGAGTAGAGAAGCTTACTAGTAGCGATCCCGATTCAGGTGATGACAATCCTTCTTAGTATGTGTGGGTGACCCGTACATAAAGCTAGATGAAATTGGTGTCCCTCATGGCCTGACAGAAACAAGCATTGTTTCTGAGCAAAAATAAAAAATAAAAAATTCCGCATAAAACCATACCGTTTGAAACCTTTACCAGTCATAGAGTCACTACTATATACTATTGCAGGTTGATGTGACATTACAAGATGGTCGTAGTTTTGAGGGTACGTCTTCAAAGTATATGACAGATGGTGTCCTTCTGCGTGAAACGTTGAAAGATGAAAATCTTGACATCTATAGGTAAGTTTTTCTTTAAAGATGCAAATCTTGACATCTATAGCTATATGTGCAAGGATCTTCAATATCGATGACCCTAGTAAACGTAATTATTCATTCCACTGTCATGTTAATACGGTATTTTTCATGGTGATTTTTTAGTATGCATAACTGATTAGTTAAGATAACTAAAAATTATTAGAGGATATATGTTAGTGTTAGTCAAAGTAATTAATGTTAGTCAAAGTTGTTAGTCAAAGTAATTAATGTTAGTCAAAGTTGTTAGTCAAAGTTATTTATGTAATAGGCCCAAGCCCGGTTTATGGTTTTAGGGTATTAGGGTTTTCACCATTATAAATAATGGTCATTAATAAAATTATACCTACGGGGTTTCTATCTTCAAACATGGTATCAAAGACTTTATGTGAACCAAAACGACAACCAACTGTCAAAACGAACATGAGTCAAAACGCAAAACCAATGTTCAAATCGCAATGAGTCAAAATGAACCAATGTCAAAACGCAATGAGTCAAAAAGCAATGAGTCAAAACGCAATAAGTCCAAAACGCAATGAGTTCAAAACGCAATGAGTCATAACGCAACAGAAGGAAGTCAAAACGCTACAAGAAGAAGAAATCAAAACGCACATGATTTTGCCAGAGAGTCAAAACGCAACGACGAAATTATACGAGTTTTTCCACTAAAAATCGCCTTAAATCGCCTTTTTGAATCTTAACTTTGATTTCTCTTGCACTATTAGCTACCCTATGCCTAGATCTTGCTTCAATAATAACATTCCCATCTAAGCACATAAATTCGGGTATTGAATTTTTTATTGCTTCTTTTTGACCACGAATTTGATCTTGTTTAACACACCAATATCAGTAGGATAAACAACGAATTCCCCTTTTGCTTTTGGTGCAATTTTAGCTCGATTCACCCTTATTGAACACAAGTCTACCGGTGGCTTGGTAAATTGGAAAAGAATTGAGCAAAATATTAGTGAGAAAGATAGAAAAGAGAAGGAAGAGAAAAAAGAGGAAGGGGGAGTATTTTTGTTTGTGTTTTGTATGTGTGTGGTTTAATAGAGAAAAAGGAACCACACTCACACTCAACTTTACAATGTGAATACTACCCCTACATGGAAGTATGGAGGGAGTATTTTTTGTCCGATTCGAACTAGCTAAAAACCCGACCGACTATAAATGATAGATGTAATTCCGGATTAGTACCATAATTTTAGGGCTAACAGTTTATTAGGTATTTATATATGTTAAATCGTTTATATTTATTTAAATATTAAAATGTTTCAAGAAATTATATTAAACGGCTGTTAGTTTCTGTTAGACGCTTAAATAACTTTATATATCCGTTAAATAAAAAAAGAGAAGGGTTAAATGGCTCGAAATGGAAAATCTTGTCCTTCCTCTTAAATATGCAGATTTTGAGGGATTCTAGAAAGGATTTTGTTGTGAAAAAATTATAGTGATAATGGTGGTGTTTAGGATAGATAAAGAGATTGTGATAAGCTAAAGAATGAAGATTATCTTAAAGGTTTTAAGAGTTATATACAACTAGGGTTGGTGGTGATATTAAACACCCTCGTCTAATCTCTTTTCAAATCGTAACCACACTACAAATTAAAGATATATGACACATACAACTCTAGACGATTTGTTCGTGTCTTTCCCACTCCAAACGACAATGATTTATAAATCCCTTATTATGTTTTCTTGTGCTTCTCATCTGTTTAACAACCAATAAGAATACATATACTATGCATGCATTTGATTTACATGCGTATGTTATACTAATGTTTTGTATGTGCATGCAATTAATGCATGCATGTATTTATCATGCATAATCCCTTTTCATCCTAATAGTTTTTTTGATCGGCTGTTGTATTCATCTTATGGAATCCGATCAATACAAAACTAAAACATGAACATCGTGTTCCGTTGTTTTATTCGTGAAGCAACGACTAGCATTCGTGGACGTGCTTGTTTTGAGTGTTGTGTGAGCAACACGTTTAGATGTGACCATTTAGTCACTTTGTTTCATAATCATTTGCTGGTGTCTTCGAGGGTAAGTTTTCTTGTTTACCCCTTTGTTTATTTATTGTGTGTTAACTATATGAACCAAACATGATCCATATCCGCTGCGTACTCGTAGTTGTTAATGGTTAACAGTTTATTAAATCCTAACACCAACTACAACAACAGACGGAAGAGCGTCCCAAAGCGACGAAAACGCAATATCACCACCAGCAAAGTCTCCTAAAGCAGTACACGTTCTTTGTAAACGGTTTACTAGACCATTCAAGCTCTCCATTGTCATCATTATTACTATTCTTTTTAGCTTTTTTTTAATTGCAACTCTATTCTTTTAGGTGATATTGTTTGTTTGTTGTGGCAATGGAGATGAAGAGGATAGTTGTTGTGTGGGTTTTGGCCAACAACATATATGTTTACGTGGAATTTATATTAGAGGAAATAGATACCCTGTATAATACGGACTAGCAAGTTATTTTTGGTATTTTAAGAGGCATGCAGAAAAGTTATATTGGGATTCCATGGGTTATAACAATGGGATGAGCTCGGTATCAATTCCATACCAAATTGGTGGTATTGTATTTTTCATGAGCATAAAATGGTGTACCGGTGCCGTACCAAACAATATTTGGTACCGGTACTCATTACCGGGAAAAAGGTACGTATTCAGGTTTTCCGTTTTTAAAAATCAAATCAGACAAACCAAAGACGAAGATATGTATTGTTATTTATGATTCGTCTTAGGCAACAAGATTAACCATCAATAAGCATAGTTCATTACATAAATATTTTGGGTGAATAATTATTGAAGATAAATTGGCCCAAACCCGGTTTGTGGGTTTAAGGTATCTATGGTTTTCACGATTATAAATTGTGGCTTAATAATGATGAAAACCCTATAAATGTCAAGTATTATTAGCCCATCTTGTATTCCGGTACCAAGATAGGGATTTCCTTTTTATATCGTGTACCGTTTTTGGATGTACCGAATTTTTTCCACCCAAATTTCGTAGTCCCGATATCATACCGTGTAATAGAAACCAGTACCGGTTCAATACCGGGATTCAAATCAAAATGCTCATCTGCACAATTTAGTCATCGTACTGTATTTTTAGTCAACATGCTATCTGTTAGATAATAAAAGCCTATTGGCTCGGCCCACTTGTTTAGGCTCATTTATTGTTTAGGGTTTTACCTTTTGTTTGTCTTATAAATACCCGTTGTATTATCTTAGTTTATCAATTAATTCAATAAAGTTTTGCATTGTATTTTTAGTTTCTACATGGTATCAAGAGCTTAGGTTCAAGTCGCGATACATATTGTCATCCTCCGGTCGTCGACTGACTGTTGGCGATCCGGAGGGATCCCGTTTAGTTGTTCGTTGTTGTTGCCGTCGGTGAAAAAAAAACAAAACAAACTAAGAATAAAGAATAAGGGTGCTACTATTGGTACCTCCCCTGGCCCACCATAAAGTATTAAAAAGTACAAAAGATTCCTTTTGTACCCCCCATTTTTACAGTGCAACGCAGTTTTTTATCAGTTTCTGTTCCGTAATTTTTGACAGTTTCATACTTTTGACCTGTTAAACTTTATATTGTTCGTTCCGTATTTTCCGTGTCACTGTTTTATAACATATACAAAATTATAAAAATAAAAAAAATTTAAAAAAAAAAATTAAAAAACGCAAAAAAATCAGAGGGGGTACGAACGGTGTTTTAAGGGTACATATAATATAAGCCAAAGAATAAGGTATATTCGTCGGTTTCTCATTGGTGTCTTGGAATTGCAATTTATTAGTG
>BQNB010160700.1:0-14769 GCA_026074375.1 Tanacetum coccineum
GGTTAGGTTAAAAAATTGCACAATGCAATTGCGTACGTGTGTGAATTTTCTATCTACGGTTAGATCAAAAAATTACACAATGCAATGGGAATGTGAAAGTAGTGTATATTTTTAGTCTTAATCTTTAAGTGTGTTTTACTACTTTCACAATTATTTTTATATCCAAAGTATGGAGGATTATGGATAAATTATCCGGATTTATTGAGATCGTGAGATGGTAAAAATACACCGAAATTAGTTTGTTTAAAAAAATCAAAAAAGAGAAAAAAGTGATTCTGTAGAGTATTGTTGTATGTTGGCCAAAATAAACCAACTATGTATTTCTTATATAAAGTGGTCGATATCGCCACGAATGTTGTATAGTATGTATATTATGGATGTTTAGGAGTTGACCGTTATGGGAATGCCAACTAAGGTTGTTTTTGTTGATCTATGATCAAGACATCTATGTCTATGATTTTGTGTCTTTTTCATGGGTACGACCAGGAAAGTAACTAGCAACTATGTACCTTATTTGTTCAAAATTAATCTATTTGTTTTGTTCTTTTTATTTAACACCAATTATTTTCCCTTTCCTAATCCCTAACCTTTGGTCTTGCTCGAATGAGGATGCGAGCAATCACATGTATCTATTCCATCATTATGGATGTGTATGTGTGATTTTGTCCGCTTTGTTGGTGTATTACTGTTGGTAAAAGATTAGAAGATCTATACCCTATATTATTCTTCATCTTAACCTTTTGTTTTACTCGAATAGGGATCTAAGCAATCATATATGTCTATTCCATTGTTATGGATGTGTATATGTGATTTTGTCAGCCTTATTGGTTTACTATTATTGGTGAAGATTACTAATCCTATTCTTTAGCTTATCCGAGTTAAGGATCGAGCAATCACATATGTCTATTCCATCATTATGGATGTGTATGTGTGATTTTGTCACCTTTTCTGGAATATTGGTATCGATAAAGATTGGAAAGAATGATTAACCCTTAAACCTTAACCCAATTTACCTTTTTAAATTTGTTACTCCTTAGCTTTAGTGGTGGAGATGTGTATCCTTTCCAAGCTTATGATAGAATACTCGTCATGACCAAGCAATTGAGCGAATTAGTTACATGTTACCACATAGATTAGTTGAGTGATTTGAGTGTTTTCATTTTCCTATTTCGTTAGGTGTTTGGTTTTATGCTAGTAATTAAACGAAAAATTGTTTAAAGGAAAAAAAATCCTAAACTCAGGTTGGGATACATTTTCATAAGTTCTCTAAAGTCTACTTGAGGACAAGTAGGATTCAAGTGGGGGGATATTTGATGACATCAAATAACGTCTGTTCTATAGCATCATTTATCTAAGCTAAATTGCTCATTCTATATTATTTTATGCATGAATTGGTACTTAATTTCTTATATTTGTTATTTGCAGTAAATATCGAGCAATTGGTGAAGTTTAACTAAAAGGCGCGCATTTTGGAGATTAAACAAAGAAATCAAGAATCTGTTGTTCTGACATCTAATCCGCCGTATCCATCAAATAAGATACGGCGTATCTGCGCCTGAACTTCACAAGAAACCACAAAGACATAAAGAGTAATATGTCGTATCCACGAAGACTCACACGCCGTATCTACTAGCGATTCATGAAAGATTCTGGAAGATATTTATCGTGGTCCCCACTCCAAGAAATCCCAAATACGCCGTATTAACTACTTTCAATACGGCATATCGACTTAATTCCATGGGCTATAATTATCGAGCCCTAAAAACGAATTTAGTGTGCAATTTTTATACCAAAGACTGAGAGAAAGGCAGTAACCACCAGATTTGATTATTAGAAGAAAAGAGAAGCTACGAAGGTCTCACAATGCCCTTCAATCTATAGGAAAATCCTTGTAAATTCTTATACTCTAAATACGCGTTTGGTTTTTGGTATCATTCATTAACTTGGTTAGTTTACCTTAATCGTTCGTCTATGACATTTGTATTCGTTGCAATGGTTATTGGCTAATACCTTTAGATATTAGCCATGTTTATGATAATTTAACGTTTGGTTTATGTTTATCTCGATTTCATCCTATAAGTTGTGTGTTGTTTTATGTTTATCAATTTATACTCATTTATGTGCTTAAGTATGCGACCTATCATTCAACTGGATCTAGAAAACGGACCAAGTAGACTAGATGCCGGGATAGCTCTCCATATTACAATTTATATATCTAGAGTAATTAGATCACAAATATTGACCTGTATTTGCCTTTAGTAAACAAGTTTGACTAGCAGGTGACCTAAGATCAACAAATAACGTTCTGATTCCTTGGGTGAAGATCTGGACAGTAAACTACTAGTATATAAACAGCCGTTAAGCAGTAAGTTAGTAAAGTCTCGATGAGCTAGGATTCAATAAGATCACCATTATTCTTTTCTAAGATATATTATTATCAACCATGATTGCTTTATGCGGATGTGGCTAATTGTGACAGAATTGCCATGTTTAGGTTTTAGGAAGAAGTCCCGCCTAAATCTTGGAATGATATATCGACAACGAGATAAGACAATCATTGCACTTATAAACTAAAACCTGCATTTTATTAGGTTAAATATGGTTAATACGTTTTCCTTACATAAGGCTTGACTACTTCTCTATCATCTAATTATCAACCTGTGTGTGTTATTCGCCCTATCTCAGTCTAGGTAAACCCAATCTCGTGCCAGTCTCTCAGGCTGAAAACCTCTTTTTACCATTTGTTTAGGTTTAACTTAGGTATAACTTAGAATAGCTTAGAACTAACTTAGATAACTAAAATACTGACAATTAAGTATTAACGTTCTCTCTTTTAGTGATCGACACCCTACTTACCAACGAATCTACATCTAATCGGGTACAATGCCCGTTAGTGCTGTTCTTAAGTTTAGTTGGCAAAATATAAATAGTAAAATTTGATAATAAATAATACCTACGCACACCGACACATCAGTACCTCATATGGTCTCCACAGAGGAGAAGAGGATTGACTGATACGTTTAGGGTTTAATCCTAAAGATTAGGATGATTGTCACCTCTTCTAACTCAACCACCCTACAAGCTGTAGTAGGTCTAGCTTACCGTCTGACCAACAATGTGGTTAGGACAGGTGGAGCCCCGAAAGGACAGGATGGTGGGCGAAAAAGACATAATGACCAGCAAAGAAATCAAGATCGAAACCAACATAACAAGAGGCGACAAGTGACCCGCAACTATGGGGTAGCTACTCAGGAGTCGAGGCCATATAATGGCTCACACCATAAGTGTACTAAATGAAACCGCCATCATGTGGGAAATTGTCTAAGGTGTAACAATTGTGGGTGGACGGGTCATTTTGCCAAGGTATGCAAGAATAGAGAAGGAAATGGCAACGATGGAAGGAGGCCATCTTTCTATGAATGTGGAAGCTTAGATCGTCTTCGGAATGTTTGTCCAAGGTTTAACCGAGCACCCAATAACAACAACAATAATGTTGGGAACCCAAGAGCACCGGCCCACTGTCCAGTTCATGTGATCGGGGCAGAGGAGGCAGTTCAGAACCCGAATGTGGTGACATGTACATTCCTTTTAAATGGTCATTACGTATCTGTTTAATTTGACTCTAGAGCAGATAGAAGTTTTGTCTCATTAGAAATTAGACCACTACTTGAGCAGACATATGAGAGTCTAAAAGAAATATATACTATTGAATATGAAAATGGTCATGAGTTTGAGGCAAGAGAGATATTGATAGATTGTAAACTGAACTTAAATAATGAATTATTTAACATTGACCTAATTCTGATTGAGCTGAAGAGCTTTGATGTAGTAATAAGAATGGATTGGTTAACCAAAGCCTGAGCTGATATTAAGTGTTTTGACAAAGTTCTACGAATACCCCTCAAGGACGATAAAACCTTGATTGTGCAAGGGGAAAAGCTAGCAAGAGATCTGAAGATCATATCGACTATTAAGATGTGTAAGTACTTGAAGAGAGACTGCTTCGCATTCTTGGCACACATTGTTGAGAAGGATTAGAAGGAAAAGAGCATTTAGGATATTCCAATATTACGGAACTATCCAGATGTGTTCCCGGAAGATTTGCCTGGACCACCCCCGTTGAGATAAGTCGAGTTCCAAAACGACTTAGTCCTAGGAGCAGCTCTTGTGGCAAAGGCAACTTATCGTTTAGCACCATTAGAAATGCAGGAGCTATCCGCATAGCTACAAGAACTCTTCATCAATGGATTAATTAGACCAAGTTCATCCCCTTGGGGAGCACCAATACTTTTTGTCAAGAAGAAGGATGGGTCAATGTGAATGTGCATTGATTACCAAGAACTGAATAAACTGACGATTAAAAAGTGATACCATCTTCCTCTAATCGACGATCTATTTGACCAGCTACAAGGAGCGACCTACTTTTAAAAGATCGACCTTCGATTGTGATATCACCAGTTGAGAGTCTGCGAAGAGGACGTTCCTAAAACAGCCTTTCAAACAAGGTATGGGCATTACGAGTTCTTGGTTATGCCTTTTGGGCTAACTAATGCACCAGCAGTGTTTATGGACTTGATGAATAAGGTGTGCAGGCTGTATCTGGATAAATTGATGATAGTATTCACAGATAATATATTAGTTTACTCGCACAGTAAGGCAGTTAATGAACAACACCTAAACACTATCCTGAGTCTACTTAAGGACCAAAAATTGTACGCCAAATTCTCCAAGTGTGAGTTCTGGCTTCGAGAAGTACAATTTCTTGGTTATGTGGTCAATACAAAGGGAATTCATGTCGACCCATGCGAAGATTGAAGCTATTAAGAAATGGGAAGCCTCGAAGACACCTAAAGAGATCTGCTATTTTATGGGTTTAGCAGGCTACTACCGGAGATTTATCAATAAATTCTCAAAGATCGCCACGCCATTGACAAAGTAACTCAGAAAACCAAATAATTTGTCTAGGAGAAAGAACAAGAAGACGCATTTCAAACGTTGAAGAATAAATTGTGTGATGTACCAATTTTATCTCTACCCGAAGGATAGGAGAACTTTGTGGTATATTGTGACGCATCACATAAAGGTTTGGGTTGTGTCCTAATGCAGAGGAATAAAGTCATTGCATAAGCATCGAGACAACTCAAGAAGCACGAGAAGAATTACAGGACGCACGACTTGGAACTTAGAGCCATAGTTTTTGCCCTAAAGATTTGGAGACATTACCTCTATGGAACAAAATGCACTGTTTTCACTGACCATCAGAGCCTCTAACATATCCTCAACCAAAAGATGCTTAACATGAGGCAGAGAAGATAGGCCGAACTGTTAAGTGACTACAATTACAAACTAAAATACCATCTTGGTAAGTCAAACGTAGTGGCAGACGCCCTCAGCAAAAAAGGAAAGATTGAGACCTTCACGAGTAAGAGCTTTGGAATGTTGGTTAAGGCGAGTTTGATATCTCGCGTATTGGAAGCTCAACGAGAAGCAATGAAGGAAGAAAAGCTGGAAGAAGAATCTCTTTCTGGTGCGAACCAGAAACTCAAAACAGGAGCAGATGGAATTAAGTATTTGAACGGGAGAGCTTGGATCCTAAAAGTTAATAATCTAAGAAAGGTTGTAATGGATGAAGCTCATAGATCGAGGTATTCGATCCACCCAGGAGCTGACAAGATGTACATGGATATGAAAGAGTATTACTGGTGGCCGAGAATGAAGAAAGACATTGCCTTATATATCAAGAAATGTTTTACTTGTAATAAAGTCAAGGCGAAACATCAGAAGCCATCTGGATTGTTGCAGCAACCAAAAATTCTGGTGTGGAAATGGGAAAAGATCACCATGGATCTGGTGACGATATTACCTAGGAGGTCGATAGGGCATAACTCGACATGGGTTATCGTCGATCGGTTAACAAAGTCTGCACACTTCCTTCCGATCCGAGAATACTACAAGTTAGAAATAGTATCAAGGCATGGAGTACCCACTTCTATTATTTGTTGGGAATTATAGATTTGATTAGACAAAATAAATAAAAGAATGAAACATAAAGACTAAATCATCAAGATTGGAATTCTACAAGCTGATGGAAAATTATGGAAGATTTGGTCAATGATATCATAAGATAAAGATTCTGGAAGATCTCTTTAAGAAGATAAAGATAACAAAAGATATTTTTAATGTTTAAAAGATTTACTTGTTTATATCTTTATGTTAACTTCCTTTGTAAGTCATGATCTCTCTATATAAAGAGATCATAGACACATAGTTTTAGCATCCAAAAAAAGTATGTGTGTGTACACAAGATACAATGTAGACGTCTAGCTAGTTTGTGTGATGTAGCCTCAAGATCAAGGTAACTTGATCCCTGGTACAGGTGGTAACACGATCTATACTGATCATATAGATTTGAGGCTTGGTGAAAACATATGGTAATAAAACCTTATTCAAATAACATTGATGTTCTTTATTTAATTCTGCTGTGCATATTATTATCATTGTTATTGTTAATCCTAGATATATGTTCTAAACAAACTGAGCTTAAACGATCTAAGGAGTTCTATCAGACTCCACATTATTTCATATAGGGATAGCCGATTTACGTCGCGCTTTTGGCGACTGCTCTAGAAGGCCTTAGGTACTCAACTCAATATGAGTATTGCTTACCATCCTTAGACGGATGGTCAGAGCGAGAGAATGATACAACCTTAGAAGAAATGCTAAGAGCTTGTGTGATTGATCTAGGAGGGAGTTGGGACACCTACTTACCTCTGGTAGAATCCTCGTATAATAATAATTATCACACTAGCATAAAATGCGCGCCTTTTGAAGCTTTCTATGGACGAAAGTGTTGATCACCACTTTGTTGGCTAGAGATGGGAGACAAAAAATTGACGAGATTGGATGTTATCCAAGAAACTATTGATAAGATCACAGCAATTAAGAAACGATTGAAGACAACTAGAAGTCAACTATAAAAGTTATGCTAACAACCACAGGAAACCCTTAGAGTTTCAAGTCGAAAATCAAGTGCTTCTCAAAGTGTCACCGTGGAAGGACATGATATGCTTTGGAAAGCGAGGGAAGTTAAACCCTCGATACACTAAACCCTTTAAAGTACTAACTAAAGTTGGTCCGATTTCTTATCGTCTTGCGCTACCGCAAGAGCTCAGTGGAATTCACAATGTATTCCACGTCTCAAACTTAAAGAAATGTTTAACTAATGAAACGCTCATTGTTCCGCTGAAAGAATTGAAGATCACTAACAAGCTCCATTCATAGAAGAACCTTTGGAAATTTTAAACCGTGAGGTCAAAAGACTAAAGCATAGTCGAATTCCTATCGTTAAAGTTCAATGGAATTCGCAAAGAGGTCTCGAGTTCACATGGGAGAGCAAAGATGAGATCCAGCGCAAGTACCCACACTTATTTTCTAGCGCGCAATCATTGGCTGAGAAGGACTGAATCCCGGGACGGGATTCTTTCTAACGGTGAGAGGATGTGACAACCGTCTATTTTAGGTTAGCAACCATAAAGTCTTCATGTGCAATAAATAATTATTTCTAGGTCATTATTTATCATTGTACTTTTGCTAGACATTTTATTTTGGCATAAATTAACCTTTACGGGTAACCGGATAGGTTATCCTATGTACGTCGTAAAACGTATATTAAACGTGAACCCAACTTTAGACTAAGTATTAGTCTACGTTCTCTATGTATTTTTATTATTTTACACATGTATCATATATGTAGTATTTCTATTTTTAACGTTTATGTTTACTCTTCGTGGTTGCGTTTAAACTTTTTACAATATCCTACGTTTTTACCCATTAGCCAAAAATTTACTCACTTATTCAAAATTTATACAAAATAAACCCACAAACCTCCTCTCCCCCATAAAACCAACCATATGGACACTTATCCATGTTGTGGTATAAGCCTTCTTTATTTGTCCATATCTTGTAGATAGTGGGACACATGTTGGATCAAGTTTGCATGCCTTAATCTAACAAATATCACATAATCACTCTACCATTTCTCATAGTTAACATCACCACTTAATTACTCTCTCCTTCTCCTCTTATGGTGACATCCTCCCCCTCTTCTATAGCACTATCTTGATCAAAAATTATCTAGTAATATTACTCAAGGTTGAAGGCTTAAAGATTAGTTAGTGTTCTTATGTTGTAATCTCTTCAAGATCAAACAAAAAGAATCATATTCAAAGGTTTAGATTTATACTCTTCATGGGTTAATATAGTGTTCTTATGATTTAAAAAGGGTTCTTGCAAGTATATTTGGTTAGGTTAAAAAAAGTGTTCTTGTGGTTTAATGGGCTTACAGTATTTAAAAACTTAAACATTTGTTTTGGGCCCAATTGATTTATAATTTTTTTTACAAACTCTAAGTACAATGTTAAATCTATATAAAAACTTATTTATATTTATTTGCGTAATATTTATAAATCCTACGACGCACTATATTTTTAGATTGCTTTTACAACTTTTCTTGACTTTTCGTCGCTCATTTCTCGTTAGTGCTATCGCTTGCTAACGGTGAGTTCATGGCCCCTCTTTTTAAAATGTTTTATACGTTTTTGGGGTGATTTGCATGAATATTGTTGATTTATGAACTATTTGGACGTACCTTGCGAATTATTCTATATAAGCATGACTTATTGAATTGTTGGACTTCGTACATTATATATCTGATATGTAAGACTTGGTTAATATTGGACTTTAGGTATTTTTTTTATTACATATGACTTTTATTTAAATGAGACTTTGTATATTCTGTGTGAATACGTAAAGTGCATAGATATAGTGTTAGGTGTATGGAATCCTATTCGTATCCCCCACCTGATTAAGTCCCCCATTGGGTTCCCGTTCTTACCCAATCCATACGTACTTTGTGCGCTCCACTGTTCAGGAGTGTAAATATTATCGGTAGCGCTATTAGAGGTCGGCCAACCTCTCTTTCCACTGTTCAAGAATTGCATAATATTTATATAGGGGCATTTGTGCATTGACACTATATTTTTGTATAAGCTTTGTACGTTATTATTAACCAAGCGATTTTAACTTTTAGACTTTCTATTTTCTAGAAATATCTTTATATTATGGAAGTGTATGTGAATGTATATTATTATAAATCTTGTATGGACAGAATTTGTAGTAGGATAGATTCATAGGACTCTTACCATGAGCACTATTTTTCAAAGGTTATTACATCTTTTTTATAAAATCCCTGTACTCACTAACTATTTTCATAGTTGACCCATTTTTCTCATGCATTTTAGGTGATTGTCAGTAAGTTTTTTGTGAAGGCATATGCATCATGAAGTCTTATCGTTTCTTCTTTTTCAAACTTTGAAAAGTCAAGACGAAGCTTTTGTGAACATAAAAACTCATGTTTTAAAGCCAATGTTCGGCTAGGACATATATTGTAATAATGTATTGTTTCTGTTTAATTAATGTATGATGTTGTGCTATTACCATGTGCTTGTATCTTGTGTTGTCACACTCCGTGTTTTCGCTTTAGCGGGGTGTTACACTAATGGAACCTTGAAGATTTCTCTAGGCTCTGAGTAGAGGCTCTGAAAGCTAGGTTTTGAGGTGAGGCTCTGACAGGCAATCTGAGGCTCCCTCCTCGCTGGGTAGAATCTAGAAGATAGGTTCGGCCCATAAGTAGTTAGTCTGACCTGTAAGTTGTAATCTTTAGGAGAAAGTTAGGATTAGGTTTTTCACCTCTATAAATACCTCTCATATGTAATTGTAAACCTATGTGCGAGTGTACCTATACGTGTGTGTATATATTAAGGTTAGTACCCTGTGTAGGTAGCACGAAGCCTGAGCTATTCATTTTGAAGCATAATTATATTCACTCTCGTTCAAGAGTGGACTGACCACGATTGCCTAGATCGTGGGAACCACTATAAATTCATGTGTCGTATTGTTCTTGTGTTTCTTATGATCTTGTAGCTTCTGATTATGCTTTGTTTTATTGTACGATGGTGGTTACACGAGGCTTCGTGTGTTTAAGCGTGTATGCTTACATGGTTGTCTTTTTTGGCTCACATTCCTAACAAGTGGTAACTCAGTCGGTGTGACAATCCGTATTTTCAGGTCATTTTACGTCTATAAACATAAAACTATTTAGTTTGAACTTCACGTGCTTACGTTTAATCATAACCGTTAAGTTAAATCGCGTAAACTGAAAAACAACATTAAATGTAATCCGTCATTAAACAAATATAAGTTTATGTCAAATAAGTGTTATATGATTATTACGAATATAATTTATAAGTTCATATCTTATTTTTGTGTTTTTACGAAAAATGCTTACGTACATACTTAAGTGCATGCATGCGTGCAAATACATCAACACCATCTTATTACTTGTACATATACATATATGTTTAAAGTTTAAACAAAAAAATGCACTCTCTTTTTCCTTCTTGCTTCCTTGTTGCCACCAACACATAAGCCAAAAGAAGCATTTCCAACATCATAGAACCTTGCAACATCCATATTTGTGTTAAACTAATTCTTAAGCATGCTTATGACTTCTTTCCAATCACAAAACACCACCTACCACTTCTTTGGTATACATATACACGGCTAACACTAACAACCAAGACACAACTTACCATTTTTGGGTTACCTATCACTATACATGCCTAAAGGAGCTTTAGTTAATACCTAAATTAATTCTATGTAAAGGAAATGCACCTAACAACTCATAAGTCACAAAAAAATACAAAACATATTCTTTCTTTTTCTCTTGGTGGTTCATGGCAGAAAGCACAAGAAAAAGGAGAAGAAAAAGTTAAAAAAATTGGTTTAGTATTCAAGTATAATTTAAGGGTTAGTTATAGTAAGGGTCTTGGTTGGTTATTGGTTATACACTTTGCTAAATTCTACCATCCATCTCAATAAGGTTTTATATCTTTTTCTCATACTTCATTATATTTATATATATTTCCTTGTTATGAACATTTTTATTTCCATGTTATATCACCATTTAGTTTGTGTATTTGAAAGTTTTGCAATGAACAAGTAATTAATTATAAAAGAAACTTTACATAGAGTTATAAAACTTAATTAGTAAAATATATACATACTTGTAAACTAGTTATTTTATCTTTTTTGTTAAGTTATATGTTGAAATATTAACTAGTGGTAAAAATGGTAAAGTATGGATTAAACTAGTAAAGATATACTCTTTATTTCTTGTTCTTAAATTTATGATGTTAATTAATTTTGGTAAAGTGGTGGAAGTGATTAAGCTAGGTTAGATTTGTTGTTATAGTGGATGATTGTAAAAGTGGATGAAGGGATTAAGTTAGAATGGTTTTATTGTTGTAAGTGAAGTTAGAATAGTAAACTAAAAAATATTCATAAATCTATCCCGGCATCTCCTATTGTTTTCGGACAAAAAATAGAGTGTCGACGAGATGAGGCTTTAAAAATATGATAGTACACCTCCTCACGATTCCGTGAATATAAAGAACGTAAAAATCGGACTTAAAACGAGAAAGTTATAACCGTTTGAAACTTATGGCGAGACATATAATTCATGAAAAACTGCACTTATATAATTTCTGACCAGTTTACGGAAACACGTTTTAGACCCTTTTCAGGTCCGAGTCGGGAAATATTTATAAGAGAAAACTTGTAGATTATGATTTGCCGTTGATTCCGTAAACTCCTTATAACGAAGGAGATACGCCCTTCTAAAGTCAGACAATTTTTCTGAAAATTTAACAAAGTTTCTGCACATGTTTTTATATAAAAAGGGTGCTCTTAGAAAAATAAATTAGTGTTTTCGAGACCGTTTGAGCTATAACAACCTTAGAAAATATTGTAGTATCACTTAAATAATATTTATACACGCCAAAAACTTTAAAAAATATTATTTTATGAACTAATTAGACTATTATTAAATTAACTATATGAAAATACTAAAAATAATGACCGAGTGAGATAGACTGTAATTAATTTTTGACTATTAAAAAATATTGCAAATGTGTATACTTATATATTAATCGGTAAACTTGACGTAAACATTATTTAGACTTATAAAACTAAAACGCAAACTATTAGGTGTGATATAACGTTATAAAATATATTGCATTATTTTATTTACGCTTGCATTATTCTAAATTGACCTATAATTTATTAGGTTGCGTGCCGGACATATTGTGACGATTTACTTTGTTGATTTTCCTAAAAATCAATACTTTTACTTGAGGTGAGTTTTTAGCCACACTTTAAATTGTTTATCACTATTTTACAAATCTCGAGGTGAGATACATTGCTTGTTTTACATTTGGACACAAGTACTTTTAAATGATTACGGATTAGCCTAAGTAGCGATAACCCATTATGCCCACTATCATGAACTGTTAATTACTTTGTGTAAGCGTGAGTGTTATAAATAAATCTATTTGGGATTCACATCCCCGTCTGGATTAGTAGCGCTTACTAGTTTTGGAGGACCAAACTAACAGACGTATACCATGTCGGACTTTAGATGTTGCGGGTTGAACATCTACACGGTCACCTTCTTTGCATTAATTTACATACATACTTTGTTGTAGCTTTAGTGTCATGAGCTTAGTGCAATCGTAATTACTTTTTTGTGATATTGTATGTGTTACATTATTACACACTTTGAAATCTTGTGGTCCAACCTTTATACTTATTTAAACCTATGAACTTACCAACTTTATGTTGACATTTTTAAGCATGTATTTCTCAGGTGCTTAACTACTATGACGTATTTATTATGCATGGAGTCCATATCATTCAAGATCACTTTCATGGATTTTCCGCTTGCATTAAAATCGTATTTCTCGTTGTATCAAACTATGTTTTACTTTTCGATGCAAACTTATGGGTCCAATGTTACAACTTATTTATTTTAATCAAATCAACGAGCTTACTTTCTTAACGACTCATTTAGAGGTCGTTCTCCTATATCTTGTGCTATTGTATTATGAAGTAACGCTCCCGGTTACCTTTTCGCTGTCACATATTTTGGGGGTGTTACAGTCGGAGGTTATCAGAGCTTGCGTAGGGTTGTGATGGGATCGGGTCTCTCGACACATTTATGTAGGAAAGGTAAGAAGGGTCAAAGCATAATTAACCTTCAATTACCAGAAACTCAAATAGTCATTAAGACTTAATCCATAGTCAACAATGCATATGATCACTAATCATCTTGATACAAACAAGCTAAGTGCTTTGCATCTCAAGTAAAGCATATCCCAGGAAAGGATGCATTTACGGAAAGTGACCATTGACTTAGTTTTACCAATATGGGAGTAAAACCCGTTACGTGATTAGGGACAACGTAAATCCGGATTAAGGTCAAATGAATACTTTGGTTTGATGGTATGTTGAAAGTATATTCATACTAGGTTTAGAAAATAAATTTCGGCCTTGGCTAGAGGCATTTGATAAAAGAAATGAGTTGGCGTTTTTGTTGAAAAATGAGAGGATTTGTTTTTGCTCCTTTCTAAGTCTAGACCTCATTTGGACTGTTCCCAATTACTCAAGTGTCATGTTGTAACACCCCCAAAATGTGTCGCAATGGAATGGTAACCGGGGGCATGACTTCATAATACAATAGCACAAGATATAAGACAATGACCTCTAAATGAGTCGTTTGAAAAGTACCCTCGTTGATTTGATTTAAATAAATAAGTTATAACATTTGTCCCAATAGTTTGCATCAAAATGAAAGACCTAAAATAGTACAACGAGGAATGATAGTTTGCATGTATATAGAAATTTATGAATGTATTCTTGTAAGTTTATACTCCAATGTACATCAAGTACATCAAGCAGCTTATTCACCTGAAAAATACATGCTTAAAAGTGTCGACATAAAGTTGGTGAGTTCATAGGTTTATGTATGTATAAATGTAAGACCGCAAGAGTTCATTGTGTGAAATAATGTATCCCATACAAAATTAAAAAATGTAATTATGATTGTACTAAGCTCATGACACTGAAGCTACAACTATGTATGTGTGCATATTTATGCAATAATGTACCCGTGTAGATGTTCAACCCGAACATCCAAAATCCGATATGGTATATGTCCGTTAGTTCGGTCGTCCGAAGCTAGTAAGCATGACTTACCCGAACAAGGATGTTAATCCCAAATATATATATTTATAACACACGCGCTTACTCCAAGCAATTAACAGTTCATGATACTGGGCATAATAGGTTATCTAGGCAACTCGTAATATGTTTAAAAGAGTCCTTGCGTGCAAATATAAAACAAAGCATGTATCTCACCTCGAGGTTTGTAAAGTGATGTTAAATAAGTAAAGTGGGGCTATAAATATAACAACCTACAATTTTCATAAATGTAAATATCCATCTATTAAGTTAGATGGTGTACAATCTATCAGTTATATATGAACTCATCTTTTTTAGGGAAATTTTTCGCTTTATTACATTACATTACTTTACGAATAACTCAATATGCAATATAACCTGCATAACTCAAGTTAACGGACTCGGACAACCTACACATGGCAATCCTATCTTTATATATGTCAAGCAAACATCATAACATACCAAGTCTATATCATAATATCATTATTAAAAGGTACAATATTCCTAAAAGATACCATTTGCAACATCATAACAAAATGGGCTTTAAACCATTATCATGGAAGGGTTAACTCCTTAAGTGAATGCACAAGCTACCAAAGCATATGTACAAGTAATATGATATCTCATTTAAAA
>BQNB010160701.1:0-14769 GCA_026074375.1 Tanacetum coccineum
CTTGAGCTATCTTAATTTCTGCTCCTATTTTCTTGACTCCTAGGATTTATGCACTCTCTCGCAAAATATCCCATCTTATGACAATTGAAGCATTCTACATTTGTCTTGTCATAACCAACAATATCACTTCCATTGATAATAATCTTCTTTCCAATTCTCTTATAAAACTTTCTTGCTTTCATACTTAGTAATGCCAATTGCCACTTCAAATCCATTTCTTCAAGCTCATCTTCATGGATTTGCTCTAGGTCTTCATTAACAACCTGAGATACAATTGGTGTATAGATCAGCAAAGCATATTTAGCCCAGATCTGGTTTGTTCCTCCAGACCACAACATGCATGCTCCATTCAGAAGGAAGGCTTCTCAAGAATTTAAAGTTTAGATCTTTTTGAGAGATGTTTTCACCTAAGATGGCTAACTAGCTAACAATTTTCTGAAGCCAACTGGCTAACAATTTTCTGAAGCCTATTTGAAATGGAGTCAAGTGAATCTTGACTTGAAGCACTGAAGTTCTTATACATCTTCTTCAAAAGTGTCTTTTGAGTCTTCTTAGTAGCTTCATTTCCACCAAATCTTGCTTGTATGGCTTCAAACAAAGTTTTGGTATCCTTGTATTGACTAAATGTCAATTTATGTTCATTGGGGAGTGCCATCAGCAACATGCTCCTTGCTTTAACATCATTTTTCTTATGTGTCTTTTCTTCAGTGGTAACTGGTCCTGGTATAGTTGAAGTAGAGGAACCATCTGCGTTTGTTGTAGTTCTAGCTACTGGCTTGAAAGAATTTCCATACTCTATGACTTCCCATAGAGCATAATCCTGCACCTGAAAGTACTGTTCGATCCTTAGCTTCTACATCTCATAGTCACCCTGTTTCAGAATGGGCAACTTTGCAACAAAATTGTTTTGGGTAGTTTCAAGGTCCATTTCTTTGATTGAATAAAGAGTTCTTCTAGTTTGTAACTTCTTGATCAAGGTTTCAGAACACAAGCTCTGATACCACTTGTTGATCCCCTTTTTTATAAATCTTAGATTAGCTTGTAAAAGCTTAAGTTGTCTTAGATAAATCTAAAACAACTATGATAGAAACCCTGAGTAATATATAAAGATTATGCAGAAACTAATCTTTATACACCAGAAGAAACAATGTAACAGTTAACACAAGAACTTTTACAAAACTTTTAATATATTGAATGATTCACAAAACAACTATATATTTTGCCTAATAACTATAACTTTTCTATCTTGGATTCGTATGTCTAACTATGCCGTAAGGGTTCCTTTTATACACCAAGGAAACCCTGATGGGCTTACAAAACGCGTTAAGTGATCATGCATATCTATTCCTAATACAACTCATGCATATCCAGTACTAACTATATATGACAGTACTAAATATACAACTAGTAGTACTAACTATAACTGGCAGTACTAACAATGTACTGGCAGTATTAACTAACTATCAGCAGTACTAAGTGTAGAAGCTCTAAATTCTAACATTCGGTTAACACTAGAAGTTAGTAGTTCGGTTGGTACAAGACTTTAATTGTTCGGTTAAAACCAAACCTAGTAGTTCGGTTAAAACAGTGACGAAACTCAAACTTTTAAAAACACAAAAGACACTTTTTTGATGGTTGTTTTGCAAAAATTCTTGTACAACTAGTGTTACTAAGCCTATAAGAACAAGAAAAATGAAAACTGTAAGGTTTTTAAGGCAAAAAATTTAAAATCAAGATTTTGTTCTTTAAAAAGTTTTTGAACACAAAGATGAAGAAAAATGATGTTTTTCTTGATTCTAAGCTTGTACACCTATATCCTAAAGATACTAGATCAAATTTACCAAGGTAAATGATCCTTTAGTGTACACAATAGCTTCAAAAACAAAGAAAGAACACAAAAGAACACGTACGGACGAGCAAAAACAAACCAAAACAAATGAAAAACACAAAAAATACACACACCACTTCATGGCTCTTGATACCAATTGAAGAACAATTAAATAACCTACATGGAAAGAGGAAGAGAGGTTGTTGTAGTGAGAGAGAGGGTTGGATGAACACTTAGAGAGAGAAAGTAAGCATAATATAGAAATGCATAAAAATGTGTGAAAAAATGAACAACCAACCACCTCTCCAAGGCATGGAGAGGTGTATAAATACCCTTTTTGGCCGGCCCATGGATAGTCTTTACATGGGCTTTCCATGGGCTTTTCCTATCTTTGGCCCAATTAGATTAATGACATTACATTTTACTAACTATGGGCTTTGACTAACTATTATTGGAAGTGACCAATACTTTTCGTGTTTCTAACAAAAACTCTAACCATCTACGTTGTCTCATGTTCAACTCCTTCTGATCTAGAATATGTTGCAAACTCTTATGATCAGTAAACACAACGCACTTCGTGCCATACAAATAATGTCTCCACATCTTGAGAGCAAACACCATAGCTCCCAACTCCAAATCATGTGTCGTGTAGTTCTTCTCAACGATCTTGAATTGGCAGGATGCATAAGCTATGACTCTCTCCTTCTGCATCAACATCGCGCCCAACCCTTTGTGAGAAGCATCACAATAAACTACGAAGTTTTCACTTCCTTCGGGCAATGCCAAAATCGGTGCACTACACAACTTCCGCTTCAATGTTTGAAATGCAGCCTCTTCCTTTTCACCCCAATCAAATTTCATGCTCTTCTGAGTCAATTTGGTCATAGGTTTAGCGATCTTCGAAAAGGCTTCAATAAACCTTCGGTAATAACCAGCAAGACCTAAAAATTGATGAATCTCTGTTAGAGTCTTGGGCGATGCCCAATCCCTAATTGATTCTATTTTAGCTGGGTCCACATGAATGCCTTCTCTATCAATCACGTGACCGAGAAATTATACCTTAGAAAGCCAAAAATCGTACTTTGAAAATTTAGCATACAATTCTTCCTTCTTAAGTAACTCCAGAATTTGCTTAAGATGTCCTTCATGTTCCACTTTGTTCCTTGAGTAGATCAAAATATCATCTATGAGCACGATAACAAATTTATCCAAGAATGGCTTGCATACCCGATTCATTAAATCCATGAATACTGCCGGTGCATTTGTCAATCCAAAAGGCATTACATGGAACTCGTAATGACCATAGCGTGTCCTAAACGCCGTCTTTGGAATATCCTCGTCACGAACTCTGAGTTGGTGATAACCAGACCTCAAGTCGATCTTCGAGTAGACACTTGATCCTTGCAGCTGATCAAACAAGTCATCGATTCTCAGGAGTGGGTATCAGTTCTTAACAGTAAGCTTGTTTAGTTCACGGTAATCGATACACATCCGAAAAGATCCATCTTTCTTTTTGACAAACAAGACCGGAGCTCCCCATGTTGAAGAACTTGGCCTTATAAATCCTTTGTCAAAAAGTTCTTGCAGTTGCGCAGACAATTCTTGCATTTCTGACAGAATAAGTCTACAAGGGGCTCGTGCCACATGTGCAGAACCAGGGACCAAGTCAATTTGAAATTCAACTTGTCGCGCAAGTGGAAATCCAGGCAAGTCTTCAAGAAAGACTTTTGAAATTTTTTGTACTATTGGCACGTCCTCCAGTCGCTTCTCTTACGACTTAAGTTCTGTTTCCTTCTTTGTAACTTGCGCCAGAAATACTTGACAACCTTTCTCCATATACTTCTGAGTTTTCGTACATGATATGATATTCAACGTCGATTTTTTCCCCTTATCACTCCTATCTCCTTGAACGATCAAAACTTTGTCTCCAAAAGGAATACGTACTACCTTCTCGTCATAGACAATCACCGCATGATTATTCGCCAGCCAATCCATACCGATGATGACGTCAAAACTACCAAGCTCTACGGGCATTAAATTAATGTTGAACGGATGACCTAATAATCCTATGGTACAGCCTCTAAGCATAGTATTTGTTTTAGCAATTCTTTTGTCGGCTAATTCGACAGCATAATTAACGTCTAAGGTATCGAGGATTATATCAAGCAAGGTACTAAAAGTAGTCAACACAAAACTTCGATCGGCACCTGAATCAAATAATACACAAGCATAATGGTTATTGAGAAGAAACGTACCCGTGATAACGTTGGATCCCAGGTTTGCATCTCCTTTACCAATAGCATAAGCTTTCCCTTTAGCTTCAGGAATAACAGGCTGGTTTCCATGGTTCTGGTTCTTCAGTTTGGGGTAATCCTTCTTGAAATGTTCTTGCCTTCTATATTCAAAACATGTGGCACTCCTTTGATTAAACACCAGGGCCCTCTGATTAACTACCGCGAGAACTGCGGGCTTACAATCCCTTATCAAATGACCAATCTTTCCACAACTTCTACACTTTATAGTGCATGGCCTAACATGGTGTAACTTGTACTTGTTGCAAAGAGGGTGAGGTCCAATATAAACCCGACCTTCATTACCACCAGGCCCGTTAGGCTCTGCTCACATTTTGATTCCACCAATATCTGCCCTCTGAACGGGGTTGTTAGAATGGTTGTCCCTTTGATTCTCTCCAACTTTCATTTTGTTCTCAGCACTCCTAAAGCATAACCTTTTATCTTTTTGGTCCATCAAACTAATAGCCCAACCGAATTGCATCCAATGAGTCCTCATTGTTCAGCAACATCACATTCCTATGAATGTTGTCATGAGACCTCCAACATACCTCTCAATTCGGTCTTCTTCCTCCTAGAACCATTATAGTACAACAACAGGTCAACCCTTGAAAACTCTGAGTAAAAGTACCGAATCAAGTATTCTTCACAGTCAAGTTCACAATTTAGTTTCCATTTTATGGATCTCGTCCTTGGATCATACGACTCCATCATCAACTTCATAAGATCTCTCCATGTCATAGCAAACACAACATCAACTCTAATTGTCCTTTTATGTGAATTCCACCAAGGTAATGCACTATCTAGAAAAGTGCAAGTGGCGTACTTAACTTGATACACTTATGGATAATTGCTAATGTGGAACTCTGTTTCCATCTTCTCAAACCATCTTGTCAAACCTACAACTCCTTCAGTCCATTTGAAGTTGAGCTTTTAAGACTTCACGAAGTCTTAATTGGTACACATACGAGCAACTGGCATAGCACCTCTACCATTTTCATTTGGATTTCCATTTATGTTGTTTCCTCTATCTCCATTGTTTCCATTCCCATTTCCACCATTTCTATTTCCACCATTTCTATTATCGTTGTCATTGCCATTTTGCCACCAAGGTAATGCACTATCTAGAAAAGTGCAAGTGGCGTACTTAACTTGATACACTTATGGATAATTGCTAATGTGGAATAAATAAGTAATATGAAATAAAATATAATAACAACATATTTTGCCAGAATGAGTAAATAACAATATCGTATATAAGATGAACGCGCAATGGAATAGTATAATAAGATTTCATATATCTATATATATATATATATTAGAATCGAGTTCGGTTATAATCAACCCATGACGGGGTACTTGATTTACAATATTCCTACTACAAACATTCAGACCTAACCATCAATCTAATGTCTTACATAACTATTATACTACCAGACTAAGGGCGAAATTCCAAATGCCTCTCAACAAACGACTCCAATCTCCTAAGTCTCCTCCTAGCATCATTACGATCCCTACAAATCTGACGAAACTCCTCCTGCGAAAGTGCCATGTGATGACAAAGACTGTTAACCCGATCTCTCTCGATACACAACAAAGGTCGAACCCTTACGTTCTCCCGTCCTAAACTCCTAATCCTATCGGTCAAACCAGCTCTCTTTCCGCTAGCCATCAACTGACCAACCTCCAACTGTCTCTAAGCAGTCTCAAACTCGGTAATCTTATCAAGAGGAACCTCCTACATGTAGTGAGCTATATCATAAAGAGTACCCTCAAGATCAGGAGCATCTCCTATAGTGGACTCAGAAATACCACCAGTAACCAATGGATCTATAGCCATCTCTATTGTGCCTCCCACACTGGCCTCTGCCTCAAACTCCTCCTTGTCCTCCATAATATCACTAGCAGCAATCTCAACTCCCATACCAATACCATCCTCAGTATCAACTCCATCACCAATACCCAAATCTGCAACTGTCTCTGCATCAACAGTACCAATCTCCATATGCTCCTCTCTGCTATCCTTGGATGAGTATGAATCTCTAAACCTCTTGCAAAGTGGTAAAAGATCAACATGAGTAGGGGCTATCAATCTGGAAACAAGAGTAGATGACGGTACTGAAGCGGTATGGGATCTGCATCTCTTGCGAGATAGTCCAGGAGAAAGTGAAGATTAATCCAATGATCTCTCAGAAGATGAATTTAGGTATGACTCTGATGTCTTCGGTGTGTAAGGAGTAGACAATGGTGCAGATCTCCAATGTCTAAACGCCTTACTATATCATGGAGTCATAACCGAGGGATAAACTAACCTAGATGATGCAACTCTAGTCGATGGTCCTGAATGAGTGTGACCTGGTGTATCACACTCTGAAGAATGAACTGATGAAGTGTCTAACAATGAATCTAAAGGTGAACCTGAAGAAGAATCCAAAGATGAACTAGAAGAAGATGACTCTAGAGTAAAGTCTGGTGAAGAATGATGATCTGATGAACGATGAGATACAGTCTCCATGCAAGTCTGCGAGTAGAAAAAGGTCCAACTCTCTTCCTTGTAGTCAACAACTTACGCGACCCACTAGGATGGGTGCTATAAGGTCGACCGAAAGGGATAGCCTCCCCGGGTTGGATAAGAATCGCTGGCTATCGACGAATCCCAGGTGGGGCAACAACAGGGGCAACAGGAAACTCAGATGATGGTGCAAGTGTGTTGTGAGATGATGATCCTGATGGTGAGGATGGCCTAGATGCGACCCTGTCCCTCCACCTTGAAACCATAGCATCATGAACGACAAGAGACTTATGCCTCTCGGGTCTCTGCTCAGCAGGCTAGGACTCACTATCAGCCTCCGAGTCATCAGAACACAAGAAGGGTGAAACCAATGGTAACTCTGGTGCTAGAGGTAAGGAATCCTTTGATGGATCAGAATCAAAAGATGAATAATCTATCAAATTAAGCACTCTGACAGGTGAGGTAACATAAAATGCTCCCACCTCTGGTGCAACTAAGGGATCAGCAGGTACAATGGGAACCTCAGCAGGTACAATGGGAACCTCAGCAGGAAGTACAGGGAAAACAAGGATAACGACAGGAATGGCGCCAAAAAGAATCACTCGTGGGACATGAGAACCCACACTCTCCTTAGACGAATATGACAAAATAGGAATAATTAAAGCTGATAACATCAAATATTTAATACTTTTTAGTGACAAAATACCCCCTATATTACTTGCAAATATTTCACTAATACTCAAAAATGAGATATTTTCTATCATTTTGTAGTTTTCAGGTGAAATGCAGGAAAATGGCAAGAAACATGGGAAAAAGGACTTAAAGTGTAATTATCTAAAGAATGTTACGGCGTAACACCAAAAATGGTTGCATTGTAACATATATTAAGCAAGTAGGAAGATCAAGGACACTTTACGGCGTAACACCATATCTAGTTACGCCGTAAACATGTATTTGGAAGGAAATCTTACCCAAGATAGAGATACTGCGTAACACCCCTTATGGTTACGTTGTAACCATAAAGAACCACAAATATGAAATGAAGATCACGTACATATGGAAATTATTTGAAGGTTACGGCGTAACAAAATATCTGGTTACGTCGTAACAATTGCTTATTTATGAAATGTCGTGTAAGAAGATTACGGCGTAACACCTTTATTAGTTACACCATAACAAGTTCGATACTTATAAATAGATGCCCCATTCAAGCTATTCCGACATCACTTCCTCCACAGCCAATTGGAGTGGCGACAAAGGCTTCCAACCTTTAAAGAATTTCAGCTGGATTCTAAGGGAGATCACACTTTATTTACTTTTTGTATTTAATCGTTCAAATACGAATATTGTAAGAATTATAAGCTTTCAATCTATGATTACTTTTATTTCTTGTTGTGTTTTCGTTACTATGAGCGGCTAAGCACTTAAAGTGCTGGCCTAGTTATGTAGTTACTATTGTTATGATGTTTGTTTCCTGTTAGATTATGGTTTCGTTAGATATTCCTTGACTATCGTGTAACCCTTGGTTTTGGTAGTACGGGTGGTTTAGACCTTGCTTGCCCCATTATTAGATGGATTCATCAGATACTAGGGATGGATCTATGACTCCATCCCTAGTGTAGGAACTGACCGGTCTCCGCACTTATCACTCAATATACTTAAAAAGCACAAGAACTCTTTCAGAGGGGGTTAATAATATGTATAGATTATTAGATAAGTTTTGGTAATAGTTGGTATTAATCACTACAACCTGGATATCCTACCTCCTATACGATTTAGACTGAGTTGGAATCACGAGAAGTATAGGATAGATTAAATATACCTATTTAAGTCTATCGACCTTAGAAACCACTAATGAAACCATAGTTTAACATTGCACAGGAAAATGTTTTCATAACAGTAGTAATGAAGTAACTAGGTTAACATGTTTTCTCTCCTGATATCTTCAACTCTTTTAATTTTCAGTAATTAATTTTATTGTTATTTATTATTTCAAATCAATCCAAAAACTCTTTTTAAAACGGGACATTTCAAATTAAAACTAATTACAACTTAGATATTGGGACGACCTTGGATTTACCATAACTACACTACTGACGATTAGGTTCTCTATCCATTAGTGCGTTGTCAGGTAGATCGAGTTTTATAAATTTAAAAATTGATAAACTAATATTTAAAAAATACGCATCAGAAGCTGCCATAACCTAGAAAAGCAAAAGTTTATATAAATCTCTTTATATGAAACCATGCTAAGTTCGTGAAATGCCGAAAAAATTAGTATGATGTAAAATATGATATGGCAAAATGATGTATAAAGTAATTATGGCAATATGATATGTAATTTGTACTTATATATGTATATGTATGTATATGTATGTATATGTATATGTATATGTATATGTATATGTATATGTATATATATGTATATGTATATGTATATGTATGTATATGTATATGTATATGTATGTATATGTATATGTATGTATATGTATATGTATGTATATGTATATATATGTATCTACGTTATATATAACAGGAGGCATTTGACTATTTTATGCCATGTCATAATGCCATGTCATCTTGGTTGCCATGTCATTAACTTTTTATTTATTTTTTTACATAATTTTAAAGTTAATTTTTTTAACAATTAAAGCCACAATGATTTTTAAATTCGATATTTATTTTTTGTAAAATGTAAGCAGCAAGATTCGAACCTAAGTCCCTTGACCCACAAACAAACGCATCTACCACTAGACCATAATGGCAGATGCAGTAAGTTTTGAAAACATAAATATACATGCATCTTGGGTGAAAAATAAATAAAAAAATCAAATAATCAAATCTGGGTGGCCTGACCCATCCGATCCAAAAAGACACCAACATGGAAGACGATGAGCTTGCATCAATGACCATTGAAGATATCCAAAGACAATCTCGTCTTCTGGATAACGAGATACGAGTCTTCAAGGTCTTTCTTTCTTTATTTATTTATTATATATTCATTCTTTAGTTGTAATTTATAATTTTTGTTATGTATAGGAAGAGTTGCAGAGAACAAATCTGGAACTTGATTCGTTTAAGGATAAAATTAAGGAGAATCAAGAGAAGATTAAATTGAATAAACAACTTCCTTACTTGGTTGGTAACATTGTTGAGGTACAATCCTTTTTTTCTTTTATTGTTTTGAGCAACTAACATGATTTTTGGCTTCTTTTTATGTTGTTAAAACATGAGCTTATTTATGTAACCACCACCAAGTGGCCTAGAGGTCAAAGGGTTCCAACCCCACTCATACATGGTTCATATTTTTTACTCAATAAGATAAGATATCATGTGTTTGCTGGCTTCAGATTGCAAAGAACACAGACCTTCCGATTCTAAAGATAAAACAAGAAGAATTATAAGCATATACCCACCTTATCTGGTGTGTTCCTAATCATAAACATATAAACACATATAGGGTGCATTCTTTTAAGAGCGCTAAATAATTAAGTTATCATTCACAAGTTAATTAGCATTCTCATTTTCCCTTGCCGTAATAGTTGCTTTAAATTCTGACTCTCTTTTTATGTTGCTGATGATAAGTTATTGTCTTTTAAAAATGTATGTTTACACATAATGTGTTTGAAATCCATCGACAATTGATCATTGATTATAGCCACAGTAGCTGTAGATACTCTGTAGTTACACATGTATACTTTGGATGTGAAACCTTCGAGTGTAACTTGAATGTGCGCAACTGATTTTATATTTTCTTAAACTGGCAAAATCCATTTCTAAATGTGGAAACTAAGTGCAAATTTTTCTTCAAAAAATTTAGATTGAATTATCTTATGGCAACATACACTAAACCCCCAGGCAAGCGGCTCTTGTAGCGGTTCTTTCTTTTTACTAAAACAGTTATTTTATGCAGTAAATTTTTCAACTGACTATTTGAGTACCAGTATAATTTTATGCTTTGTTAATATGTATTTTCAAGTTAACCTGAAACTATACTTGAAGGTATCACTCCTTAGAGGAATTGTAATCAGAGGTGGTGCAGGCGCATCAATACACGGTAGATTTTGAGTTACTACAGATAATTCGGTATCTCCCTTACCATATTCATTATCTTTAAGATACTATTAGGCCTTTATGTACTCTCAGACATATGTTACACATTCTTTTAAGGTTAATGTGATTGGCTCAGAAAGCGAGATCCGGGAGGGTTGGTCTTGGTGGCACTATTGGTGCTGGTGTAGGTTCTTATGCACCTTTTGAAAAGAGTATGGTGGATATTGATGCTTGTGATTATCGTTTTATGTGACGTTCGGACCTTAACGGGTTTCTTTTAATAACCAAAAACTAACATCAAAGCGCATGACATTGAATCAGCAAGTTCCACAAAGAGGATTTGTTTTGCCTTATCTAAACATGATACCGAACGAGGAAGATCTGATGGCAATGAACTAAGAGCGAGAAAAGTTTTCTGAAAGATTACTTATCTTTCGTGATTGGTTTTTGTAGCATGTTAGATTCACAACCAAATCAACAATAATCGGAATCACTTCAACAAAAGCATGGTACTTATATACTTAGATTTTATTCCATCATTATACTTATTTAGCATACCTTATACTTATATGATTAATGGTCTTATATTAAAAATTAGTTACGTTACCTAATGATTTCGTTAAGAATTAAGTATTCCGTCCTAATGTTTCAAATTTGAAAATTATCGTTTTTCTTTCGTATTGAATTGTTTTTATTTGTGCTTTATCACCCAAGGTTGATTTGCTAAAGAACAAATTTGGATTTGATGAGGCTTTTAACTACAAGGAAGAGCAAGATCTGGATGAGGCTCTGAAGAGGTTTTGTTTCATTCATAGTTATCACCCAAAATAAAGCAGAATCATTATCATATTACAGTAGTTATTTGTTGCGGTGCCGGTAGATAAATAGGCGGGTTGGGTAATGTGTCACCAGAGGTTTAGGTCAAACGATGTAGCTTTTGAGTATGGGTAAAAACAAATCAGGTTTGGTCGACCTTTCAAGCAGTTTTACTAAGTATAAAATTATAAATAAATAAAACTCTTGTCATAATTTTTACAGCAACCGCGGTTACCAATCATATACCTGTGATTTACAAACTACTGTCGGCAAATGATGCTTTTTGTATTAGTTTTTTGTCATTGCTAACTATATATTTTTTTGCACCAACGCAACTAAATCATTAAAGGTTTCAAAAGTTCCAGCCAAGGAAAAAATCGCCAGTACTACAAGTTCTTCACATTCTTTTGTTGACCCTGAAAAGTTTATTGAAGAAATACTAGAGAAAGCATCAGCCATTGTTCTTTCTGAGGTGAGTTGGATGTACATGTACTACTACTCCCTGATCTAAACTTTATTTTGGTATGAGGCTTAATATCCTAAATAATTCCTAGATCAAAGAAGAAAACTTTAAGCAGCATGGAGACCAGCTTGGTACTGTGGTGTCAAACAGTATGAAGACAAATCTTAGCTTGGAGTTGAAAAGGCTAGCTGTGAGTTTCTGTTCTATACTTGTACTTCATTTCGATAGGAGTGAGTTATTTGCACCAGTATAAATACACATACATAAACACACAAGACAACATACATACATATATAGACACACAGAATCATGATTAAATGAGGATGCGTTTCAACCGATTGAAATAATTATAGGCCGATAATCCTTTTTGACCAATTTGCAACAATATGTGTTTTACATTGTTTAATAAATTTTAGTGTTGTTAGGATGTGATGTGTCTGGTTTGTAGTCCAAGGAGCGAGCTAGATGCATCTAATATGTTGATATTGTTTATGTATAGACGTATTCGGATTGTCTGTCTTAACATGTTAAAGTATCGTACCGTTAATTCCTGTAGAGAATCAACCTTAGACATGGCTGTAGTTGAATATGAACCCTTTCAGTAGGTGGCTGAGCAACTATAGTTGGGGGCGACATTGTCATTTGGAAACCACCAAGCATCCAATGCAATAAGAGTTCTTTCATAGTAGTTATTGCTCTTCATTGTCCGTAAGTGTGAGAGTTTGAGCTAAGTTATATTATTTAAAAAAAATCCTCTTTGGGAAGGTTGACATTGTATTCTCAAAGAAAGTCTAAACATATCTTTAAACTGATAGCGTGTATATCCAATGCCTCTAAGTAGTCACATCTCTTATTTTTGTATAAAGGTTAGTATAGAAGCATCCAGTAGAAATATTTTGCTCCTACTGCAGCTGAGCTAGCTGGTTCTCCCCGAAATGCGTTGAGGCGTAGCAGTTGACTGGACATCTAGGGGTAAAGCACTATTTTGGTGCGGGCCGTAAGAGCGGTACCAAATCGAGGCAATTCGAATTAGCAAAAGCAATGTCTCCTTGCATAATATGGATTCCTTTATATAACAAAAGCACACAAAATAGTACATTGAGTAAGAAATGAAATACACACATTAATATAATTAGTTTTCACAAAATTACAAGACATCATATAATTAAAGTGAGAACTGCAAACTTCTTGATCTTCTGAAGCAGCCCCTCTGTTTCTTGACTGTAGCAAGTCATCAATACATCAATGTTTGTCATCCATTTGTTACATAAACTTCTTGATTAATTGTATCCTTATGTATCATATACTGGTATACACTTTTTTGCATTAGTATGGCATCTTTACTTACCGTATAATCGTCAAGTCTTTTTTGGTAATCACTTTGTGGTATGGTGATTTGTTTCAGACAATGTTCAAAAATACGGTGAATAGAAGGTTTTGGTGCTGGTAGGTGCAGCCTAACAAAGCGTTACTAACTGAAGCTTCTTTTGGACGAGTTTAAAGGTTGGAGTGGATCTTCAAGTAAACGAATGCCAATGTTTATCAAATAATGCAAATCCATTAGTTGCTGATTGTTGAATATTTCACGATTGCTTAAATTCTTCAGGCTTTACATGATTGGGAATTCCAGTGGTGTCAGATTTTGAGTTATGTTTTTATTTTTATAGAGGGTGACAATGTAAGAAGGATTAAACAAAGTCTATGTTACAGAATGTGACACCTCTATCCTAATGAAAGCTTTACTTTTTTCACCATTTTGGGTTAATTTTCCAGATCTGACACAATACAGTTCTGTAGATCAAATATATGTTGTAGAGCATGTCTACTCTTTGTGATTTTGAACACATGAAGGTTTTTTTTAATGGTACCTTAAACGTTTTGTCTACTGCTGGTAACTTAGGTAGTGCTTCATGAATAATAATATAACCCTTTGATTAATCAAGTTGTGGGTTCTAATTCTTTATTTTCTTTTATAGTAGTATCATTCTTTTTTAAATCTGCATATTATAGTTAATGTTGTTATTTGTTTACCATACAACTTCAATCTTATTTCGGTTAACTGAAAGATTTCTTTTAACTGATGTTCTAACATGATGCAGCTTGAGGTTTTTGACCCTATGTAAACGAAGAAAGAAAAGGATGGCAAATAAACCGATCGCATAGCAGGTAATCAGTTAGGCATCTTAGATTTCTTAAATTTTCACCCAATACATATTTTCTTCATTATTTTGTAATGAGGAAAAAACTTTATACTTACAAGCTTCTACAAATGTCCAATATGTCCACGCTTTAATTTCCTCATACTTCCTCTTGCGCGACAAATTTAGGTGTAACAAAGTGACCTCTAGACTTTTATGGGTAGACATGGTTTTATCACTTGTATGTTTGCACAATATAAGATATTTGCTGACCTAGAACTTCCTAATGTAATCGTTAATACATGTTTTATGATTTCACATTTAATCCTCGTGTCTCACCATCTGAGAATCTGCAATAGATTTTAAACTATGTGGATGGTGTCAATTGTAACACCCCCAAAAATCATACAACGCAGCGGAATACCACATGGGGTGCTACTTCATAATACACAGCAATAGATACAAGAGAACGACCTCTAGGTGTCGTTTGAAAAAAATAACATTGTTGATTTAATCAAAATCTGTATTTAATATAACATTTGTCTCATAATTGCATCACAATGAAAAGCTTGAATGTAAAGACTCCAATGCACTTCAAGAAATCCGAGCATCTAATTTACCTGAGAAAAACATGCTTAAAAGTGTCAACATTAAAGTTGGTGAGTTCA
>BQNB010160703.1:0-14769 GCA_026074375.1 Tanacetum coccineum
GTCACGGTTTGTTGTGACGGCGTCACAAGATAAAGATGACCATTCCACTTACGCGCGAAGTATATGATTTTGTTTTGAACATAACTCCTTCATACGAATTCGGATTTTGACAACTCATCTACACACGCGATCACAGCGAAAAAATCTACAAATTGGTGATCAGGCTGTGGCGACGGCGTCAAAATGAGCCGACTTAGTTTTTCATATAAATATAACTTTATAACTTCATTTTTATCAAGCCCCCAACCCTAAGTCCGATTCTAGGGTTTGGTTAGGTGTTTTTCCAGCAACTTAGAAGGTCTAATTGTCACACCCCGCTAAGAGCGAAAACACAATGTACGACGTTTTGGAGACATCGCATAAGATATTAGATTACACCATACTCAGTTAAAAGAAATTTAATTTACAGAGTTACATAAGTATAAAAGCAGTAAAAATACAAAGAGGACCGAACGAGTAAAATACTTGTCCACCGAACGAGTAAAATTCTTGACCACCGAACGAGTCAAAATACAAAGAGGACCGAACGAGTGAAAATATTTTGAGAACCGAACGAGTGTACTACTAAGAGAATTGCACGAGTTAAAATCTAGAGAACCGAACTAGTTCTATTTTGCTTATAGTGCAATACAATAGCGAAGTACAAGCAGTATAAATAGTATTCCATCATCAACATAACAAGTTATATCGTGTCATAGCATTTCAGTCAAATCAACCGGTCAACCGTGACCCAAACGCTTATAGATTTCTGAACCTATCGCTTACCAGCTGGAGCTACACAGTCGGCTAAGTAGTTGTATGAAGAATTAGTAACATGGTCATCATAGATAGATCATGTATATAAGCACATCAAGTACGCAAGTATAAGCACATATGGATATTGTCCAAAAGCATAAAGATAGTTTAGCACACTAGTAAAACAATTTTAAAAGATTTAAGTATCATTTTCCCCCAAGAAAAATTGGTTTAAAAGTAGGGCTGCGAAGACTCACCTTAAATAAGGATGAAAGTAGCTGAAATAAATGATCAAGGAATAACGTGCAACGGTGCCCGGCCATGACCTATTAATAAAGTTTTATTTTAGAGATATGCTATATAAAAATGAAGTGATGCATATGAATTTGTAAAAGGATTTGATGTATTGTTATAAAAGATTTTGCTTCATTGTTGGTGTGGTGGTTGATAAGTTTGACTCGATGAACTTATGTCAAAGTACGACATATATATATGTAGGTATTGTATAAGATAATAGGTAGAAAATCCGAGACTAAATAAGAAGGTAAGTAAGTAAGAAATAATTGAACGATGAGTGAATAGGAGATAAGTGAAATTGAAATAAATAAATGAGGAATAAATAGTTAAGAAATAAATGTATAAGAAATAAATGAATATGGAATATGAATAAGAATTAAACATGTTTCGGCAATTTATCCAAAACCCGAAGTTTATTAGATAAGACGTTCTCGATATAAGTGTTAACAATATTTTAGACACACATATTAAATAATAGATGTTTTATATAAAACTATATTTTTCGTCTTTTAGAAAACTGTCATTCTATTAAAAAGTAAAAAAGAGAAAACAATAATAAGTGCGCTTTTCTTAAACTGTGTAATTTTTGTCTACAGACAATATTTTTGGGACGGAGGGAATAAGAAATAAATGTATAAGCATAAACGAATACAAATTACATAAATAAGAATTAAACATGTTTCAACAATTTACCCAATTCCCAAGTTAATTATATAAGACATTCGCAATATAAATGTTAGTAATGTTTTAGACACACATATTAAGAAACATAAGAAGTTTTATAACAATTATTATTTTTTTCTCTATTAGTCAGATATTAAAAATAATATTTTAAAATTATTTTTGTCTTTTTGTCGAGTTAAAAAAATTACTTCGTATCATGTATATGAGCATGTAGATTAGTTCCTTTATCAAGTTTAAATATAACAATTATTTATTAACAATAAAATAATATTTAATAAAATAATGTGATTTCTTCCTTTTTGTCGGGTTTTAAGAAAATAATTTTTACAAAATATTTTCTAAGTGTAAAACGTTCATAAGATTTCGGCATGACCCGTTCATTTATAGTTACTTTACAAAGTCATAGACTTTATCAAACACTTTTTCTCAATATAATAAGTTTTCGACCAAATGCCAAATCACCACGTTTTCGCTACATTTTATCAAAACATACTTCAATTGACTAATTTTACCATCCTAAACCTATATGAGTCCGAATTCAATAAGTCGATCAATAGTTTTTTTAGATGTCTAAAATCACTTGTTTTCACTCATTGGGTCAAATAGTTCAATGTTAGCCTAAAATCACTAGTTAATTTTTTAGCCTATAAGTTTAGCCCAATACAAGTTTACTAGTTAGCCCGAATATACATAACCGAAATATCCATTAAGTTTAATAAGTTAGAATACTTAAGATAATAATAATAATCCACATATGAAAATAAGTTGTATGATGTATATAAGCTTATAAGTCAAGCTTAAAATACGTTTATTAGCTATTGGGCCTTATAGCCCATTAATAGTTTGTTGATATTTAGACCATTTTCGAGTCCACTAGAACCAGGTTTTAAGTCCAATTAAGGTCCAACTAGTTAGCCCAATTATAAGTTAAATATTTTAGCCTAATCATTTAGTCCGCTAACCATTTTATTAAGTCCAAGTTTAAACTTGTTATTTAACCATTTATAATATGTAGGGTAGTGGTTACTTGAATAAGCCATTTTAAATAAGTCAAATATACGCCAAAATGTAGTATGTAAATTAAGCCGATCATAGGCTTCTAAAATAAGCCGAAACTTTAAAAACCCAAAACTCAATAATCCAATCCAATAAAACACAATAGAATCTCAAAATAAGTATATTCGATGAAGCATTTAAAACAAGCCGGAATATATAGTCACCAAAATAAGCCGAAATGTCATTGGGCCTTGTTTGGGCCGATTAGCCCAACTAGCCAAAAACTATATCTAATGATAACTTATATACTTATATAAGCCCAACATAAGCTATAACGAGCATAAAAATAAGTTGTTTAAGCTACAAAGCCTTTTAGTCTCGAAAATAAGCCACGAAATAAGCTATAAAAATAAAACAAAAGTTTTAAAGGACCAAGACTTCCTTTTCTTTGTTTTCCTTTTTGACCGAAATTATAATAAACCATAATAAACACTCGTGTGATTGTTAGTAAGCCGAATAAGCTATAAGTACTTATGACTAAAAGTTTTATTTCACCAACACAACCATAATATTACAATGATACTTTCATTGTTCTAAAAACTTTTTATAGCGCTTCCACTGGTTATTTTACAAAAATAGTTGTACAACTAGTGTTTATATAACATAAGATTAACAAAAGTACAAGTATTATTAAGAAATGGTTACTTACAAAAATGAGGGTTTTAGGAGGAGATTAAAGCTATCCAAACAACCCAAACGTTGTTTATTTACCCAACCGATCACTAGAACTTAACCCGAGTATATCCAAGCTTCCTTGTTCTTGAAACGAGATAAAAAATGTATGGTTTTGGTGTGTTCATGCATTTGTGCAACCCAAGAAGAAGAGAGGAAAAGAGAGTTTTTGGTGTGTGTGTTTTTGGTATTTTAGTATGTGAGTTTGAAATGAAAGAAATGGACAAAGTTATATAAAACATGGTCACTAAAATTGTGCTAGTGTGTCTCCTCATGGGGGCCGGTCAAATGGAATCCTAGGATGGTATCCTATTTGTGATTTTGGACTCTTGTTGGGATTTGTATTATGCTTTGTTTTTAAGTAAACGTAACCCCGAAAGTTCACGTATTTAAGTAAGTGTTATAAATAATTTTAGTATTCTTAAAATATCAAAAGAAATAAATTCAAAGTTAAAATGTTTTAATTTAGTATAGACAATAATTTGACGTGTTGGGATGCGTTGTTTGACATTTTTCATTGTTTGCGGGATGACTTCCCGGTAGATAGTTTAAAGTGAACGTAAATGTTTAAAAAGTAATAATTCAAGCATAAAGTGAATTATTAACTTAACTAGGTTTTCAACCCGCGCTCTGTAACACCCCTCTCTGATGAAAGGCACTATCACTTCCATATTCATGGCGTATATAAAGCATAAAAGGCCATAAAAACATAATTGATATACGTAACAATGGTGGAAAGCCCGGAGGAGGGGTGGGGGGGAAAACAAACACTCGGCTACCATTATGAAGTTTAACATGACATAAACTGTATAGGAAGTTTAAGGACGAACATGGTCCAAAAAATTAAGTCTGCATGAGTCAATGATAATTAGGGTGGGAAGCTAAGGTCTCTTCCTAAGCACAATCTTCTAGCCCAATCCTCTAGTTACCTGCCGTAAGTATCATGAAAGAATACGGCTGAGCATTAAACGATCTCGTGAACGGATTATAATTGATAATGAAAATAATATACATAAGTCCGGGATAGGAATATAAAGCAGCGGAACGTATTCATATGAGTGTCATCGAGGAAAATGGCAGAGATATATGTCATGAAGAATAGCAAAGAACATTGTAAAAAACCTGGTTTGTTAAGATGTACGGTATAATGGAATGTCATAGGTTTGCAGAACGTACGGGGCTTTTGCTTGTTAAAGCGTTCCAGCCAGGTATGAATAGTGACTGGTGGAGGATTTCCACCTGAGCCACTAGCACCATTACGGTACTCTTCACGAACTTGTTCACGGATCTGTGGAAGCATAGCATCCACGGCTGCCTGAACGGCCGCAGCGAGTTCAGCATCTGTACGTGTGTTCACCATCTGGCATTTAGAAAAAAATATTTTAAAGGTTAAGCGGTTAAAACGGTCAATACATGAATGAAGGAACGTCGATTCTGAAGGAACCTAATATCTACCCAATCCTCACAGGTCAAGTTTTAGAGCCTACAGGTCGAAAGCCTGGGCTCTGATACCATAATTGTAACGCCCCTCTCTGATGAAAGGCATCACTTCATAATCATGGCGTCATATCAAAGCATAAAAGGCATAAAACATAACTGATAACGTAACAAGGTGGAAAGCCGGAAACAAACATCGGCTCCCATTATGAAGTTTAACATGCATAAACGTAAAGGAAGTTTAAAGGACGAAACATGTGTCCAAAACATAAGTCTGCAAGAGTCAATGATAATAGAGTGGAAGCTAAAGGGTCTCTTCCTAAGCACAATCTCTCATGCCCAACTCCCTCTAGTTACCTGCCGTAAGAAACATGAAAAGAATACGGCTGAGCATAACGCTCAGTGAACGGATATAATGATAATGAAATAATAAACATAAGTCCTGGATAAGGAATATAAAGCAGCGGAAAGATTCATGAGTGTCATGAGGAACCTGGAGAAATATGTCATGAAGAATAGCAATGAACATGTAAAACATGGTTGTTAAGATGTAAAAGTATAATGGAATGTCATAGGTAGCATAACATAGCAATAAGGGTTTGCCCACGAGCTCATATAATCATACATAATAATAACGTGCATACATGCATAAAGTAGAGGGGATGCCTCAACATGTACTAGAGGGGTGACCTCTTATAATAAAATGGGTGGAGGGATCAACTCCAATGTGATGGGATGTAGAGCACACACCAACCAATCACCATGAAACGTATAAACATGTAAACTAGGATGCACCCATACGCCCCGAATAATAATGGCCAGACATGAAATAAAGTAACATGAAAAGGGACGCCGCGTGAAATCACTCTCAACGCGAAAGAGTCATGACACAGGTGCCTCAAGTGTCATGGTCATGGTACCTCCATAACTAGGTGGTAAGTCACATAAATCATGGTCATGCATATATATATAGCTCGGGCAGTGGGACATGAAATAAACATGGAATAAATCATGGCAAAACATAGAAATGGGGAAGCATAGCAGTTCTGGGGAAATGAATCATGAATAGAAGGAATGTCCTTACTGAAAGGACGGAATATCCGTACCTGGACAATGAAGCAGTGAAAGGAAGAAATAGAAAGATATCACTCCGTCTTCACACGTGCTACATGATAAAGAGCTTGTATAAGTTACTTGTGCATGATTTAAGTTTCTTTCTATATTTAGTAACTTCCTATTTTTGGTAACTTTCCTTGATTGGTATACTTGTCTGTTTCTTGGATTGTTGTATTCCATGATTTGTATCTTGTTATACTTGGTATTCTAAAAGTAGTACTTTCCTTATTTAGTAAGTTTCCAAAATAGTAGGTTTCTATAAATAGTAACTTCCTAAAAGTAGCAGGTTTCCATAATTAGTAGCTTTCTAAAAATAGCAGGTTTCCATAATTATGTCTTGGATTAATAATAATCTATTGTTATTAATTTAGCTAAATCATGTTATTTAACATACTTAGTTATAATTGGTAATTAATTATAATTGGGGACAAAATGTCATTTTCATGATTTCAAGGGTAAAATTGTAGTTCATTCAAGTTTAAGGGTCTAGAATGTCATTTCCATAAATTAGGGGTCAATATTGCCATTACCTGAAAGTTTAAGGTCTAAAAAAAAATGAAATTTATTAAAGTTAGGGTTTAAAAGACACTTAAAGTAATTATATAAATTCCCGACGGTCACAGTTATTATAAAAAAAAATACCCGGTCATGATCCCATACCTACATTGCCGAGCCCATTGGCCTCGGCTTGGTTTTGGGCCTAACGCACACACATCATACCTCAAGTATGGATACCGAGCCCATTGGGCCTCGGTTGGACTCTTGGGCCACGCGGCCCATATAACACTAATAAGCCCGAATAACTTAGCATCATAAGCCCATACATTTAACCGAAAGTCATTTAGCCAATAAGCCCATATGTGAACCGAAATTTACTTAACTCAATAAGCCCATATATAAACCGAAAATCATAAGTCTAAAGCCCACATGTATAAGCCGGAAATTATTAAGCCATAAATCCTTATATGAAACAAAATCGTTTAAGTCTTATAATCCCATAATTAAGCCGAAAACCACTTAAGCTCATAAGCCATAATTTAATGTCTAAAACACACCCATGATTTATAAATGTGGATGCCGAAAATCATTTGTTCCCAAACTCATGTTGAACCGAAAATGGGGTTCCCAAACCCATGATTAAGTCGAAATATTTAAGGTCATAAATCACTTATTATAACCTAACAATTACCCAACATTTATATATATGAGTATGCCGAGTACTAGGGTACTCGGCTTGGTTTTCTTGGCCTCGTATACAACTATAGAATATGATAAAAATTAAATCCCTAGGTGTGTGCCGAGTACCCTAGAGGTACTCGGCTTGGTCTTGGTTCGGTTACATCCGATGAAAAGCAAGTAAACATCATCATGTATGCCGAGTACACCTTGGGTCTCGGCTTGTGTTTCTTTGACCCCAACCCCAACGAAAACACCCATGTCAAACCTATATATATGCCGAGAGCCTTAGGGCTTCGGCTTTAGCCTTGGTTTAAACAACCCACGCGACATGTCCATTTAAAACAATGTATCTATATATGCCGAGAACCCTAGGGTCTCGGCTTTGGCCTTGGTTCGAACCACACCCAACGAACAACAAACCCCCAATCAAAACATGTATGCCGAGCCCATATGGGTCTCGGCTTGGGTTCCCTTTTGCCTAGGATCACACGACCAGATAAATGATAAGACAACATACATACTATGCGCACAGTTAATTGGGGTCTCGGCTGGACTCTGGCTGCTTACCCCACCGTACACCAACAAATATACACATGAATCGGCTTTTTTTATTTTTCATATCATGGTTCATTCTTTATTATTTAATGATGGGACCTTTTCATGAATTGCAAAATAATTTATAGAAAACAATGAGAAGGTTTTCATGGTTTTACCGATTTCGGAAGTCAGATCGGAGGAAGGAATAGAGATAGAAACACGAGGATTCCTACGATCAAGCAAGATCGAAAAAAAAAAAAAACTCCACATTCCTTCTTTCTTGTGGGGTTGCTTTGACGCCGGTTTGTAGTATATGGTTTTGGGTTCATGTAACAAATTAAATGAGGTAAAAACCTAGTTTCCTGTAGTTATAATTAGGACCTTGGGCTTGGGCTTTTAAAAATTAAACATGGGCCTTTTCTTTTCTTGTGATTAGCCGAAATTTTCATAAGCCCATAAGTAACCATTATGTAGTTTTTAGTTTATGTCATATTTCGCGTGTTCGTGTATTCATGATTCGTAAATTTTATTTTCGTACGTTACTTGTCATGATAATTAATTCATAAGTTTTCTTGTCGATTTCATTGTTTATTAGAATTTTTAAAATTTCATGGGTAATTTTAATTGTGGGTTTTTACACGCTCCGTGGTTTTACGTTAATTATTTGTAACGGATTTTTTGCGACGAAATAATGCTTAAAACTGAGAGTACTTTCTTCATATATTCATAAATCGTGTTTGGAATGCTTAGATATAATTTTAGCCCCAAATACATACATAATTGAGAAAGTTAGAATGTTCATTGAAGATGTCCATATCTCTGTCAGTTGCCATATTAGCATAGAGTTGTCATTTGCCACCTGCATAAACCAGGTTCAAATTGGTCGCATGCATCTTGTGTAGTGCCTTGACGGTCAAAGTCTTTACTCTACGGAATTATTCTAGGCAACGTTGTCCAAGTACTCAAATAATGGGAATCAATATATGGCTAAATATATCATATCTACAAATGTAGGTAAAGAATGTACTGGCTCCAGTTGTTATTATGAGTTGTGAAGAGTATCAGCTAGTTGTGTATCAATCAGTTCTGAACCATCGTGAGCTTCGTCTGCAACGATGATACCATAGTGAGTGAAAAATTATAACAAATGCAGCGTTTAAACATGAAGTTATTAAGCTGTGAATATTGTTAACTGTACAAACTCACACAATTACTTCGAGTAAGATTAGAATTTTCTTTCCTCTCAATCTTGTGTATGAAATTTCTTTGAACCAGAGTCCTACTTCAGATTATTGTGCAAACACTTTTTTATCCATTATTTTAATGTGTAAAATGTTACTTTATAGAATATGATTAAAACTACTTTATTAGAATAATTTTTTATTAACGATTTAGAACTTTGCAAGACGACTCAACACATTTGATCCATTCCTTTTCAACTATCTTTTTAACCTTTATGAATAAAAACAATCTCAAATTGACCCATTAATATAAACAAATGAGTTTAAAAGTGAGACCTTGAGCACATTGCATTTTTTTTAACAAATTTTCAAATTGTTTTCCAAACATTATTCTATCTAGTCACCCCTGCTCTGTACATTCAGATCATGCATGAGAAAACCTACATTTGAAACCTTTTGCACAGTGACCAGGACTTGAAAAATTCACGCGGTATGGACTATGGATGCACACCTAATCAATAACCATAAATATTTAGACATATAACACCGGATATGGCAATAAAGTTCACATGTGTGACCGTTTTCAATAAGCGGGTGAGGACTTCAATCTAACATACTAATAAAATTTGTTGTACTTACTGTTTAGGTGGAAATATAATCAAGCAATGAGCAAAACACAAATTAAATTTTAGTTTTGATTCAAATAAAAAGATATTGACTTACATTACTTAGCTTAATAGTAAACAATGGGGAAAAGTTATTAAGTGATGCTCATATTTTCATGGGACATATAATGAGTTTTTAGTGTTCGGATACAATACAATGAAAAGCCAAGCTCAGAAGGTGTGGAGGGAGAACCTTTCTACGACTTTTTTGATAAATAAACTAATGAATCTTAATAGTGAGTACTTGTTACAGGGTTACCTAGCTACATCTAGAGCATAAATTAGTAGCTTAAGAGCCACCAACTGGGCAAGCATTATGCTCATCCTAAAGGCGAAAGGTAAAATAATGCCGTATAGAAAACATAGAACCTGCTTTTTTTGTTGACAACGATCACAATATTTTGCCATTCCCCTGCACATATAGATATTCGGGCAATAACTAATGCAAGAACCTTTCAACAACATTTAGGCATCCAATTTGCTACCTCATAAGGCCATCATGATTTCGAGTTCTATAGACTTTATGCCTAAGTTGTGTCCTCTTAGTTGTGAGGATATGTTCAGCTCACATATTGCAGTATCGGAGAAACGTTAACGGTGATGGCATCTAATTATATAGTTTTTTGTTCGCGTGAAACATTAACGGATATTCCCCAGACAAATAAATTGAATATACAACTTAGCAGCTATTTTGATTATGTAACTTAGCAGCTATTTTGATTATGTGAACTCACTGTTTAAACTGACCTGGATGAAGCTATTGGTGCCCTCACACCAGATTTAGCAACTTTAGCTGATTTTCTTGGTGCCCCTTTCGAGTATCTTGTTCCAATGACTGCAACACAAAAATAATTCAATATAAAATTACGTATAGCGCATCATTTTGTCTCAAATACTCTAATATCATATCGCAAAGGGATAGTTGCAGACATACCTTATAACAGTTATGTATATCTTTATAAATTTGTTTAATGCATGTCCCATTTATTTGCAAATCACCATTGGCATATGGAGTTCCATCATGAAGAATAAAACTTCACTATCAAAACCAAAAGGAATGTCAAATAATAATGACAGGAACTTTGTAGCAGTAAAGAAATGTCAAATCATAATAACAATGAACATTTTTATGTCACAAATCCATCCTGCTTAATTGGTGTGTTTGGGTGCACAGTCGGTCACGAAGCCATCCTGACTTGCCCATTCGATTATGAATCTCTTTCTCCATATCCTGAGTTGAAACGATTCATAACAAAACCCCTGTGTACTTATACGCGATGTATAAATTCCTAAATTCACCAAATCCCTACAAAAAAATCAATTTAGTTCAAATATACTTAAATGATCATATACTGATACATATAAAATCTTGAAACAGATTATTTACCTCAAAGAGAGATTTCAATTCAACGAGGATGTAAACCCGCGCTTCGCTGCGGAATGTTTGTACACGTTGCTATTTTATGCGTTGTCGATTTAGTTGTCGTTAAAACTAACCTAAAAACTAACCTATGTGAATGTGTATGCTTTAAAAGTCTCAGCTTTTTGTTACAGCTAATAGACAAATTTTGATTATTCAATATCAGGTAATCATTCTCGTAACGCAGTGGCAAATACTCCTATATAAATATGCCATCATATACATAGTTAAAATTAACAAAATGCAACGACTTTAGCACCCGTCACTCATCGTACTTGAGACATCATTTACACTCTTCTATTTTTCATTCTTCACTCTAATTACTGATCACCGCCAATCGCATTCTTCAACGGCTCTTAAAACGACCCCTTAAAACTAACGAATTCAACGTATATCCACCAAAAGCTTCTTGATATTTGTCTTCATCGAATTCTTCCACGCTTCCCTCTCAAACAGAACCATAGTTCATTGATAATCTATCTATTAGGATGCCCAACTGTAAAAAAAAACGTGCGAATGCGAAACATATTTTTTGACAATGTTATAAAACTTCCAACTGCAGTGATGAGATTTAGTGAATCGCGAGACTAACTTTTAGTTTACGAACGACAATCGTATGCATGTTACCCGAATACGCAACATGCTCAGCCAAAACAACTTGCCACCAACACTCAGACCAATCTCCAGCCCATTACGCATTGATACCTTCAAATACTCACCCTGCAATATTGAATAGTAGCTGGGACAGCAAGCCTCTCTGCCTCAACACCTAACACATGCGAGCGGCTATGATAGAGGTCCAGTACAACATTACATACATGTTACAGGCCCGGATCTAAGAGACTTAGGTCGAGCCAAATCTCATTTTAAACATAATAGCTTCAGTCCGATGTCATGAATATCGATACATTATAGTTGAAGAACCTGTAAAAGAAACTTGTAGTTGATAGATAGCCTCGACAAATGTTTTAAATTTATAAAATATCAGAATATGCAAACTTTAAACAAAAAGATCAATATAGAAATGTCGAAAATATATTTACCTCTAGTTACTTCATGAACATTGTGTCGAAGCTTAACTCTTCTAAGCGATGGGGCATGGCAAAATTCATTAATCGCGGATCATATGTTATGATCTGCAAGTTCAACAATGCTATTAGTCCTACATTTATGAATAAATGAGAAGACATGCATAAATAACCGTATATCATGCATTTGAGGGTTATGTGGGCTATAATTTCAATGTCAACTTACTTACCTATGATACATATTTAGCCCAGGCGCCTTGAGGATTTCCGTCTACAACAGGGGTGTTTGGCTACTCATGCAGTAGTACCCAAGAAATACTCTGATCCCCTAATTACGCGGTGTTCGAACCTACACATATAAAAATGATAAATTAAAAAACAATCTACTAATTTCTAAATATTCAAACTTTACAACAATTGAGATATGTAAACAATCTGAAATTAAACCCCCAAAAATATTTTATAAAAAAATTTGAGGAAAAAATAATATATACCAGGCCACATGTGTCTAACCTCGTCTTCTGGTCTACTTTACGGCAACTCAATCACGATGGGTCCTGGAGGTGGTGTTTGTTAAGTGTGTTTTCCTAAGTACCTACAAACAAAGACACATATTGAGAGTGAAAAACAAAACCTTTATAGCAATTTGGTCATGTGGTTTACTTGATTTTAAGTGTAAAAACCGTACATAAGACTGGCTAGCATATTGGGCTTTGGCCTAAGTTACACATGATACTTTCTGATGTATTGTGCTTTGTTTAGTATGCATCGAAGTTTCACAGTATACACTATATCTAAACGTATAATAAACTAAGCCAAAGGCCGATTATACTACCGAGCAGGTCACTGGTCGTATAAACACTTAAACTCTAAGCAGTTTGAAACATAAAACTTTAAAATAAAGATCAAATAACAGGTTGTGTTATTGACCCATGTGTAAAAATACAAACACCGTGTGTTTTAATCAAATGTAACTACTAAGTTAACCAGTTAGCTAGGCATCTCATGTTAGATATTAGAAAAAGACTCGGTCACCCCGTGCATTTTACCGTTTATTATTACTCATAGTTAAGTAGTTAATGTATAATGTTCGGTAATGGGCCGGGTAGTAAACCCAACATGTTAGCCCTTTACCAAGGACCTAGGCCAGTTTCATTGTAAGTATAAAAGCCTCTTCCATGCCATGGAAGAGGTGGGTTAGTCATTTCATTTATACAAGTTCATTTTCTCACTCTAGAAAGTTCTCCCTCACTTTCTCTCTCTAGAACTTGGCTAATCCTCTAGTCATTCGATTGTGTTATGATTTCCAATATCCTACAATTGGTATCAGAGCACATGGGATGATTAGCTAGATTGTGTGTGCATTTTCTTGGTTAGTTTAGATCAAAAGTTTGGTTTTTGAAGGTTTATAGTCTTGTTCTTGGTTTTCTTTGATCTCGACGTTTGTGATGTTAAAGTTCATGTTTTTATAGTTGCTATAGCCTCTAGTACCAAGTTGTGCAAAAGAAACCAGGCAAAAATGTTCAAAAGGGTGATTTTTAGGTGTTTTTAGGTGAAAACCAATTTTTTCATTCTAGCGAGTTAGGTTACTGTTCGTTGATCTTCCTAGCGAGTTAGATTACTGTACTGGCGAGTTGTCAGAATCGTACACTGTGTCAGAAAGTACTGTGTCAGCGAGTTGTCATTTTGTGCAGGTAGCGAGTTACAGGTAGCGAGTTACAGGTAGCAAGTTACAGGTAGCGAGTTAGATACTAGCGAGTTACAGGTTTTTGAAGATCTTTTTCTAGCGACTTGTGAACAGGAACTCTGTCAATTTAATTTCTTGCCAGCGAGTTATCTACTCTCTTCCAGCGAGTTAAGCATAGCGAGTTACAGGTTTTTGAAGATCTTTTTCTAGCGACTTGTGAACAGGAACTCTGTCAATTTAATTTCTTGCCAGCGAGTTATCTACTCTCTTCCAGCGAGTTACCTCCAGCGAGTTATTGACTTTTTGGATTTTTGAACTAAATTCTTCAACGTGTAATCCTAACAAACCTTTACAACAATTCACCATTTCACACAATCAATCACCACTTTTAACATACAATCACTAATCATTGTTCGATCAACTTAATCATTTCACAATCAATTAAGATGGCTAATCTTTCGGAAGACATCCAATGTGCCAGTTCAGATACCCGACCACCTATGCTTGATAGGACTAACTTTGCATCATGGCAACAACGTATTCGACTGTATTGTTGGGGTAAAGAGAATGGTGTGAACATTTTGAAGTCAATTGATGAAGGACCATTTCATATGGGGACATTTCGGGAAAAACTAACTGAAGGGACTGAAGGTGCCCCACATCTAGGTCCAGAACGACCACGAGTCTATTCTAACTTGTCACCTGTAGATAAGGAAAGATACAATGCTGACATTCAGGCAACGAACATCATACTTTAAGGGCTGCCAAAAGATATCTACTATCTTATCAATCATTACACCGATGCAAAGGACATATGGGACAATGTGAAGATGCTCCTGGAAGGTTCAGAATTAACAAAAAAGGACCGTGAATCACAACTGTATGATGACTTTGAACACTTCCGTCAGAACAAGGGAGAAACCATTCACGACTAGTATGTCCGATTTGCCAAACTCATCAATGACATGCGGAACATCAAGATGACCATGTCCAGAATGTAGTTGAACTCCAAGTTTGTGAACAACATGTTGCCCGAATGGGGTAGATTTGTAACAGCAGTGAAACTGAACAGAGG
>BQNB010160704.1:0-14768 GCA_026074375.1 Tanacetum coccineum
CCGATACCTATGAAGATTATAATAACGAATTGAGTAATGAAGATAATGAACCATGGTCTGAAGATGAAGTACCATATGAAATATTTAATCATGTTTGCGAACCTTTCTGTTTCAAAAATAGGAAAACTAAATGGCCCACCTGCAATTCGAATGAAGATGAATTCTGTAACGGTAGAGAGTTACCGGGAATGGTTTGAGTTGGCTACATGACATACTTTCAAGACTATAAATGGTACGATAATTTTACAAAAAAAATTTGAAAGAAAAAGAACTAAAGCAGAAAACCATTTATGAAAAATCATGGGGTGATGCAAGTCAAAGTGTAATAAATTTTTGCGCATGGTTAAAAACATGTTTCGGTAACTTTCACGAACTTGATTATGAATTGTTGGTAAAACTTTAAGATTATTGGTGGAAAGTAAACGATCATGAACGCTCTCCATTTACTAATTGAGAAATCACATATGAGGACCATACGCAAACTTTATTACTACCTATGATCCTTATCTTGATATTAATCATATATTTGGTAGGAACGGTAAAGCAAGCAATAATAGTGATGTTCAGGAAAAGGAGGAAGAACACAAAGAAAGATGCGATTATAATGTACCGGTTTGCAAGATTAGAAGATTTGAGATGATTAAGTATTCATTTGGACAAGATGAAGAGTATGTAGCTATAAAGGAATGTGAATACGATGATTTGATAAAGACCAATGAAGTTGCATGCCGCACATTCCAAGAGATCTTTCATAGCATGGACGAAGGATGGGTGGTGACAAGGGCCGAATAAAAGGACCTGAAGAAAAGTCTAACTTAAAGACTTAATGTTGTACAAAAGAAACCCTAATCTCTCTCTACTATGGGCGATTTTGAACCTCCCCTTTGCGTGCGATTCTGATCTCGGTCCTTTTCCATTCATTGTATAGCGATTTAATACTGCTTTTGATTATGGATTCGTCTACGTCAATTAACTTGTGATAGGGTTTTGGCCTCGATCCGTTCGTCCCATCTCTCTTGTGATCAGTTAACTCGCGTAGGGTTCTTTAATCGTTGCTTTATTTGATTTCTATACGATTCGACGAGAAGGTTGAATTAGGGTTTGTCACGTTTTTTGTTCTTAATCGTTTTATAGGTTTAGGGTTTGTCGCTTTCTGGTTAATCTAATTGCTTCTGCGCGTTCTTTAAAGATTGTCGATTAGGGTTTGTTTGTTATTGATTGTCGCTGAAACCTTTTTAGGGTTTTGCCGATTATTTGTTTTGTGCCCTAATTTTGGATTCTGTGTGGTTTTTATTGTGACGATTGTTAGAGAGAATGGAGCCTGGTGGTTCAATATCAAGTAATCTTGTTGACAAGATCCGTAACATCGATGGTAAGATTATCAAAGAAGGCAAGCTTCGTTCAGCGATGCGTGGTGTTGTTAAAGTGGGTTCCTATGTCGAATCGCTTGATGGTAGATTACATGCGAAAGATTCTGGTTTGCCTCCTAACAAGACGATGCCTCCTATCAATGAGGATGCGTCTGAAATTTTTGGTGAACCAGCAGCCTCTGTTAATGTAGTTGAGGATAATATGGTGAACCAAGACACGACTACAAAATCTACAGCGTTTACATTTTCGTTTGCCAATATTCTGAATTGTAACAGTAACCCTAATAAAAAGATTGTAAAGATCCAAGAGCTCCGAAACCCTGAAAGGGTTGATGGTGCGCTGTTGCTAACCCTATGGATGCTGTTGAAGAGGGTAAGCTTACGTTTTTTTCTATACCTATACGGGTATTCAATGGGAACGTTTAGCCTTCCCATTGGGAAAACTATGTTAAAAAATACGGGGCAAGTTTGGTTTAAAACGAACTCCAGCTGCATGAAATATTCAGTTTCTGTTTAATACAAATGAGGGTATGGAAAGTGTCCTTGTTAGTTCGTGTGTTCCCTTGATATGAAATTTGAATCAGAACTCGGAATTGAAGAAAGACGCGATTAAGTCAGCCCCACTATGGGTTAAACTACATCATGTTCCTATTGTGGCCTACTCGGAGATTGGTTTGAGCCTTATTACAACACAACTTGGTAAACCAATTATGCTGGATTCGTATACTAGCAATATGTGTTTAAGTTCTTGGGGAAGAAACACGTATGCTCGTGCCCTTGTGGGATTTCAGCGGAGGAGAGTTAAAGATTCAATTGTTTTTATGCTATTCCCTAAGTAATGGCAAGGGTCACACGCTCGCTAAGATTGAAGTTGAATATGAATGGAATCCGCCTAGGTGTAATACATGCAAGGTTTTTGATCATGTTAATGATAAATGCCCTAAGAACCCTAAAGTGGATGCTCCAACTAAAGCTGTCAATGATGGTTTTACTGTAGTAACTAAAAGAAAATTGAAGCCCAATCAGAAAAATAAGCAAGTGGAGGGGGTTCGTCTTAGTAAACCAGCTCTTAATCTTCAGTATCGTAGAGTTGATAAAACGGATTCGTCAAGGATTATTGAGAAGGTGAATAATGAACCTATCAACTTGAAAACTAATGGTCCAATTCCGAAGAAGATTAATGTTTTGAATATACCTACTCAGAACTCATTTGGAGCATTAACCTATGAAGAGGGAAATGGGAGATATGACAACTATCTTAATGAAGAAGAGTGGATAGGGTGGGAAGAATTGAAGCGGAGATGGTGTTTGATGATCGCAATGGTCAAACGTTTACTACTAAGGGAGCAAGCACTCCCGTTGGTTCGGTTTCCGATGATTAATGTCGCGTCATGGAATATAAGGGGTCTTAACTTCACTCCTAAACAAAATGAAGTTAGGCAGGTTATTTTCGAAATATCTTCATTTTTGCTATTTATGGAGTCTCATGTTTGTAAGTCAATCTTATGAAAATGTGCTCTTTGGTTTTTCGACATTGGGATTAGACTTCTAATGGTGCTTGGTGTTCGAAGGGCACTAGAATTATTCTTGGATGGAATCACAATGAGGTTGATGTTACGATCATTAATCAAACCGATCAAGCTGTGCATAGTCGTCTTTGGTTAAAAAAAGAGAAGAAGGAGATTTTTTGTACCTTTGTTTATGCGCACAATAAGTACAATCAGCGACGTGACTTGTGGAATGCTCTATGTCTTCATAAAGTATTTGTCAATAATCGTCCTTGGTGTCTTTTGGGAGATTTCAATGCGACATTGCATCTTAGTGAGTCTACGGCGAGTTCCTCGTGTATTGACATTGCTATGCGTGAATTTAAGGATTGCGTTAATAATATTGAGGTCTTGGATGTTCAAAACACGGGGCTTCAATTCACTTGGAATCAAAAGCCTAAGGGTACGGACGGGATTCTTAAGAAGCTTGACCGCGTCATGGCTAATATGACATTTGTTAATGACTTTGCTGTTTGTCATGCTATCATTTAAACCTAATCGGAAGTCCGACCATTCTCCTTCGGTTCTTACATTCTACTCTACTAAAGTTAAGCCGAAGCCCCTTAAGTTTTTTAATGTTTATCTTGTTAAGCAGACCGATTTAAGAGGTGGTAAATGGAGGCCGTAAGAACTATCAGGTTAGCGGTTTAATTTTCGTATGGTTAAGAAGCTTAAGAATTTGAAAAAGCCGCTGAGGAAACTTTTGATTGACAAAGGTAATCTTCATGCTAATGTGGAGCGAATTAGAGGGGAGCTTGATACCATTCAAACTCAACTTGACATGACCGTTCAACCATTAGGCTTCGGAAATAGAGGCAGCCCGAAGTTGTTGCCTTTAACAAGCTGTTCTTGATGAGGAATGTATTAAAAACGAAAGGCCGAAGATTAAGTTGGCTAAAGATGTGATTCTAATACGGCTTACTTCCACAAGTCGGTTAAAAGTCGTGTTATAGAATTACGTATTGAAGTATTTCGATAGTGATGGCATTATTTTCCGCTAATGACAAAGTGACGGATGCTTTTGTTGCTCATACGAAGCTTTTCTTGGACAAACAGTTACTCTAATGGTTTTGACGATCAATCTCTTCTCCTAATTGCCTTGATGAACAGGGTGCTGCTCATATGGTTCGTATGGTGACTGATCGTGAGATTAAAGATGCTATGTTCTCTATGGGGGATGAGAAATCCCCGGGTCCGGATGGGTTCTCTGCTGCGTTTTTCAAAGAAGCTTGGCATATTGTGGGTGTTGATGTCATTAATGCTATCCGTGAATTTTTTACGAATGGTAAGCTTCTGAAAGAGCTTAACCATACAATCATAGCTCTTATCCCTAAGGTTAATTCCCTTCTCGAATTAATGACTACAGGACCTATTTTCGTGTTGTAACGTTGTATAAGTGTAGTAACAATTATTGCTAATAGGATTAAAGCATTGTTTGACGAACTTGGTGAGTCCTAGTCAGTCGCATTTGTTCCGGGTCTTCTTATTGCGGATAATATTTGCCACTCAAGAGCTCATGCATACTATCACTTGATCGTGGCCCTTCTAGATTGCTTTTAAAAGTGGACATTCAAAAGGCCACTATACGGTTATTGAGGGCTTTCTTAATACGGTCTTAGGTATTTGTTTTCATGAGCGTATGATTGCTGGATTATGGTGTGTGTCTTCTACGTCCATTCTATTTGTATTAATGGAAATCTGCATGGGTAATTTTTCAAGGAAAAAGGGGTCTTCGTCAGGTGATCCGCTGTCCCTTTAATCTTTTTCACTCTGGTTATGGAGGTCCTCACGCTTATGTTCAAAAGAAAGGTTATGGATTCGGATTGCCTTTTCTTTTCATAAGTATTGTGATAAATTGGACTGATTAATCCATTGCGTTGCGGACGCATCTTTTTATCTTTGCTTATGGGGGAGGTTTCAATCGGTTGTGGTTATCAAGGAATGTCTTGACGAATTCAAGCATGCTTCGGGATTAATCCCTAGTATTCCGAAGAGCACGGCTTTCTTTTGTAATGTTTTGAATCATGTCAAGCTTTCTATTCTTAATGTCCTTCCTTTTGAGGAGGGTCGGTTACCGGTTAAATATCTTGGTGTTCCGTTGGTGTCTTCTAGGCTCAAGGCGAGAGATTGTAAAGAGCTTGTGGAGAAAGTTCAAAATCGTGTGCTTGATTGGAAGAATAAAGCCCTTTCCATCGCAGGTAGGCTTCAACTTATTCGTTCGGTTATAAGCTCTATGCATGTATTTTGGGCTTCGGTCTTTGTCATTCCCAACCGGGTTCTAATGGACATTGAGCAATGCATGCGTAATTTCCTTTGGTGCCCTGAGTAGTTCGTCTGAAAGTAAGGCCAAAGTGGCGCTGGGAGCTTGTGTGTCTTCCAAAAGAAGAAGGTGTGTTCCTCGGTATTTCGTCATTTGGAGCATTTTAACTCGGCTCTTTTTGGTGGTCCCTCACATTTTAGAATCTTCTTTCGTTGAAAGAGTCGCTGTGGGTGAAGTGGGTCCATGCTTATAAGCTTAACGGGCGCAACTTTTGGGATGTTCCCATCCGTGGTAACATGTCATGGAGTTGGCGGAAAATTTTGCAGCTTCGGCCTTCCATTCGGGATTTCATTTGGCGAAAGATAGGTAATGGTTCTAGTACCTCGATCTGGTTTGATAAATGGTGTCATGAGGGGCCTTTAGCTTCTCGTGTGTCCCCTAGAGACATACATAGGGCTGGTCTTAGTTATACTCGCATGTTGGTGATATTATTCGTGATGGTGATTGGGTATGGCCTCGGGTTCTCCTTGATAAATACCAATTTCTTAACGAATGTACGGTTCCTCTTTCGAATAATTGTGATACGCTGGAATGGCGTCTCTATGATGGTACGGTAAAGAGGTTTTCGGTTGCTCAGGTGTGGGAATGTATTCGGCCGAGAGCTAATAAGGTTCTTTGGGTCGATTTGATTTGGTTCGCCATGGGTATTCCTAGGCATGCATTCAACTGTGTTAATTTACATCCATAAATTTGAAAACACAGGATCGTGATTAGTATATGGGATTATTCATTGTGCATTGGGATCTACTGTCTCTTTGTGAAGGCAACCCCGATTCACATGAACAACTTTCTTTATTTGTCCCTTTGCTAATTCGGTTTTTGGAGTTCGAATGAAAGTGAAGCTGGTCCTTGTCGAGGTTTCTCATAATTATATATGATTATTTTCGTCACTTGGGGTATTGAGGCGCAAGACTACTCATGTTGTTATTGCCAAGTTAGTTGTTGTGCTTCAGCGTATTTTATTTGGCAAGAGCGTAACTGGAGGCTTTTCAAGAAGTCGAAGAGGTCCATTGATCAGGTTGTTTCGTGTATCTCTTCTTCGGTGTTGTATGAAGCTTTGTCGTGTGCTTGCAAACGCACACAGAGGAGTGCTTGAATGCTAGTTATGGGATTTACCTAAATCTATCTTTAGATGATGTTTTTTCCTTTTGTCTTTGTACCATAGGGTGGTTTTTTTCCTAGTGGTGTTGTTTTGCCTTTGAAATTTTGTAATTCGAATGGCATGTCATTCGAAATGGCTGTTCAAGCTGTATGCTTGAGGTTAATGTGACACTCAGTCACATTCCATTTGTACTTATTGGCATTGGGTATTAATATAATTTACCGGGGTATTGTCCCTTTTACCCAAAAAAAACTTAAAGACTTAGCTGAAAAGAAAAGTGCTTCCTAGGAGACAACCCGGACTATTTTTAATTATTTTTATCAAGTCTGTCTTCCCAGACTTCAATACAGCGTATCCGCTCTACACCATATGGCGTATTGAATGTCTGACATTATATCTCACTATGTCCAGTCCTTTTATTTTTCTGCATTTAGAATATTTTTGTCAGTTCTGTCTATAGGGCGTATTCATTATATGATACGACGTATTTTGCAGATTGACCCATATTAAGATACTTTTTACAGGTTTCAATATAGCGTATCCTGGTTTTGGGATACGGCGTATCGACTTCCTGTATAATTTTTAGTTTATTTTTTATAACCGTAGAATACCTGGATAGATTGCATGGTTTTTCTTATGTCTTAAACATGACCTACGCTAAAAAGAAATCAACAATATTGGGAAGTATCCTAAATCTAGATCTTATGTGTGTTGTAGTCATTTTTAGGAATTTTAGACGCTTTACCAAACACATTCTTGCTTATAAACTCAACATGGAGAATCACACCGAGCAAATATCAGGGGAGTTTCTCATTCTAATTCTTTTATTTCCCATTTTTAAAGTTATTTTTAAACAACGAGGACATTGCATAATTTAAGTGGGGGGAATTGAATTAAACGCTACTTGTCCTATTTTTCATATTATTATGCTTACATTTAAAAAAATTTCAAACACACTTTTGTGAAACTACTAGTTACATAACTTGCACACAAAACCATTATTAGATATTGTGAGGATTCAGCCTTATCCGTTTCTAAATATTTACCCAAATTCCACAAAAATATGAGTGTGCCGGTGATGTTGTAGACTTTAGAACTTGGCTTGGTATATCTATTCGAGACCACAATAATGAGTACTATGGATTTAGATGGAGTAACTTGTTTAAACCGGTAAATTTTTAGGATTACACCCAAAAAGCCTATATATGTTGTTATTAACTAACTACACAGGTTAGTTAACCCCTGTATAAACCCTTTGTTTACTCTCACTTTAAGAGTAAGATACCCCTAGAAAAACTAGTAGAGCCAATCCTTTAAGATAACACCAACTATTTGTTTCGTTACACCTTTACACCTTAGCCTACCCTGTTAGATTAAGTCCATTTATCAGTTGCTAGTTGCTTTAAGTGTAAAGTATGTATTTCCTGTGTCTTGTGTTATTTTCTATCTCGGGTATGGTTGGGAAAATTGCACATTGCAATTGGGAATGTAAAAGTAGTCAAACTCATGTATTTTTACTACCATCACAATTATTGGTATGTCCGAAGAACGAAGAATTATGGAAGAAATTATCCGGAGTTATTATGATCGTGAAGATGGTGAAATTACACAGAGATTCGTAGTATATTGTTAAAAGAAAATGGAAAAAAAAAGAAAATCGCTGCAAAAAAGAGGAGGAGATTATGAAGATAGTCGGTTCGTTAAAATTTAAATCGATGGTATTATTTGAAGGATTGATTATTCGTTGATACGTATCATAAATGAATGATGTAAAGTTTTGTATAAAAGTGGTAGATATCGCCACTTGATTTTGTAAAAGTATGTATAGTATGAATGATTGGGAAGTTGACCGTTACGAGAACGCCAACTTAAGGTTGTTTTTGATCTATGATCTAGATGTTTGTGTAAATATTTCTTGTCTTTATCATGGAACGGTCGAGAAAGTATCTAGAAACTTGTACCTAATTTGTTTAGACTTAGTCTATTTGTTTTGTAAATCTTTATTTAACAACAATTATTTCCCTTTCCTAATCTCTAACCCTTAGGTTTTATTCGAATGAGGATGTGAGCAATCACATGTGTCTATTCCGTCGTTACGGCCATGTATGTGTGATTTTGTCCGCCTTGTTAGTTTATTACTTTTGGAAAAAGGATTAGAAGATCCATACCCTATATCACTCTGATCCGTCCAAACTAACACGTATAAAATATATAATATAATATATAGATACGTAATAATAAGGATAGGCCAATAATAGTATAGTATAGTATTACCGTCGGGTTCAAGAAATTCACTTTTAACCAAAGCGAAATCTCAAAAACCTTCCGGGTCGTTTCCTCGACGAGAAGTGAATGGAAATCTACGTTTAAGTTGTAATTCGAGCTTGATTGTCATAAAAGTTTTTGATTTTGTTTTCTAAGTCTACTAGAAGGAAAAGCATATAAAAAGAGAAGCTAAACTTTTGGTTTTAAACTAATTTTTTTACACTAAAAATTAAACTAAAATTTAAAACTACAAGATTATACTAAAAATGATCTAAAAATATAAATGACTAAAATGTTTGCTAAGTGACGTGAAATGTTCATTAAGTGCAGGGGCTTAGGTTTAACGAATTAAAAATGACAAGGTAAAATTGAAATGCTTTTAAAATAAATGACAGAAATTAAATTGCATTAATAAATTAAATGACGAAATGTAATCGAAAAGATACAAATTACAAATCTAAATAATTCGGAAAATTATTAATTTCTAAACCTTTTATAAGTCCACACTTAATTCCCAATTCACTAATCACTTAACAAGCACTAATAAATCTACTCACTACTCATAATGAAATTAAACATAGCATTTAACGACAAAACTAAATCTACACTAAGCATGGCAAATTTTAAAACAATATTATAAAATGATAAAATAAAACTACACTAATTAATTGAAAAAAGGAATAGAAAATGAACCGAATTGGAGACCCGCAATTAAACGAATTCCACCCGATTTATTTAACTAAAACAACTAATTAAAGTCGGTCTAGCTAAATAAACCCTTAAGCTCCTCGCCTCATGAGTAGACCGGTACCAAAAATTAAACACAAAAATTTGTTAACTGTAACAGTTTAACATAATTTGCATTCACTATCTATATTAACTACTAAGCAAGCCCAAAAGATTATCACAGGCCAAAACATAGCCTATTAGCCTAACTTAACAATTGTGGCCCAACTTAAAATCCATATGTAACCCAATTCATATTCAAACTAAACCTAAGTAAATTCTAACTCAAATTGAACACAGGTAAAAAAACGAGTACGAATGTTTACGAAATAAGCATTTTCCTAATGACAAACTAATTAAACAATTAAGTTACTTAACTTTTTTTTTAAAAATAAACCACATGTCAATAAGCTAAACTAATTATTCTTCAAGCCTATTAATGACTAATGAAAAAGCTCAAACAAATTAGCACTTTGATCTAAATATTTCAAAACCTATTAAGCAAAATCTACCGATTGCAAAAGCTAAATTAATCACGACCTTCTCCTTAATCGAATACGCTCAAATAAGCACGATACAATGAGAATTAGATATCTTAACAAGGTTCAAATCAAATCTGAGCAATAAGCTACCATGACAACAAATTATCATTTAATAAACAACGAAATCAACAACTCAAGATCTACGAAAACTTTAAGCATTCAAATGATTTAAAAGTTAACTCGAATAAACATTTAAGCTAGCGAAAATCCAAGATTTATAATCAACTTTAAGCCAAATCTATTACATTATATTAAAAAGCTTGAGACAAGAGTTGAGTACAATAAGCATAAAAATAAGCAATTACATTTATGAAATAAGCTAAAAATATAAAAACTATATTAAAAAAATAAAACAAACTAACTAACTAGATGGGAAAAAATGAGGGGAGTGGGTACAATTTATATGGGTGAGGGGTGAGAAGTGTAAACTTGAACCCAATCATTGGGTACTCAATGAGCCAATCATTGCATAGAATTTTGCCTCACACGGATCAGTGTTTTAATATTATTGATCCAGCCATCGAATGAGCTCCACGTGGACTTTATACATGCTTCATTTCAACGCAACTCAATCTTGTCCGTTTGATTATCTTTCTATGAAATGCAACTTGACATGAAATGAATTTGAGAGATATTTTGCCATGCCACGTTTTGGTCATTAATTGGACTAGAGAATAGTAGTGGGTGAGAGTGGGGAATCCACTCGCCTCATTTGAATTTATTTTTGAAAGTGTAGCTCACTCGCTCAATCTACACAGCCAAACTCAAACTTGATATCTCATTTCATCAGAATCTTTATAGCCGCTTGATCAATTTCATTTCATCCTCAACTTGAAACTGAGATATTCTTTTGCCTTGCACACGTGGCATTCTTCCATTTGATCCTCTATTTGGTATTGCATGGTCACATGTGCACATTTGAATTAATTTTAGATCACGTGACATGACGTCACCTACACCATTAATTCATTAAATTTGCAAATTTAACATGGCCAAGTTATGGGCTAGTAAGATATGGGCTGGCCCGGCCCATAAAATGGGTTACGGGCTGGCCTAATAAAATCCGAAGGCACCGGTGGACTCGTAATCTCGCGCTCTTTTCATTCTCGTGTTCGGTTTTGTCTGCTTTTGTCTTTATTTTTGTCATTTTCTTGATATCCGTACCTGCACATACACAAACACAAAAACAACATATATTTGCAATTTTTATTATGTTTTTGGTCTTTTGGGGTCATTTTTCAAGGTAAAATATATGTATAAATTAGCGAATACCAAATTCCCCCATACTAAAGTATTGCCGTGTCCTCACGCAATGTAATAAATACACGCTTAAACTAAAAATTCCAACTCCCCCAAACTAATCACCTTGAAAAGTAGCAAAGTGCTCATCTAAAGGAATTAAGAAATCAATAGTTAAGAAACGCCCCGTTTTTCCATTTTCAACACTTTTTTATTATTTTTTATGCTTTTTCATAACTTTCTATTATTTCCACACTTAATAACATTTTTTTATTTTTTTTATTTTTTATAATACTTAGGATCATGGAACAAGCAAAATAAATTCATCGTCCCCAACTTTCACTTTTCCATACTAAGCTTAAAAACAAGATCATTGTCAATTACAAGTCATGACACTAACACTACTCATAAATACTAATTGTGTACTTACTTTTCCTCCCTTATTCCTAATTTTGTATCTTAAGATTTTATTTTTGTCATATACCCTGAAGGCTCTTTAAGACTTATTTCGATACTTATTAAATCCGAAAATAAAGCGGAACAGTTGAAGCTTAAAATTTAGCTTCTACCCCTATCCTTAAAAACCGATGAGGTCCACATCGGGGTGACCGAAATTTGGCTTTTATTAAGCTATTTGTTTATTTAACTTGATTTACGTCATATACCCTAAGTCTCTTTAAGACATAAATCAAGTGAGATTTGAAAGAAATTTATATGTGAAGAGTTATTATAATTTTGACTAGAATATTGAATGCATTTGATGAGGTTTATCCATTGCCTTAAGGGCATTGGTTAGACACTCCCTATATATATCTTTTCTTTGTAAGTTTTTCTTGTTTGGCTCATGTGTATACATTTCTTGTTATCATGTGTATATCATTGTAAGTGCATGTTGACTCTTGTAAACAAGGTTATTTTTTATTCAAAATCTGAGATAAGAGGGCTTGTACATATGAAATAATCGATGACTTATAGGATACGTGTATAATTAATCCATCAATAATTTTTTTTAATCCAATTAAGAAAATGGTTTTGAATGAAATTGTTGTTTGGCCCCTGTTTGTGGTTGCTCACAGTTTACACATTTGGATTTGTTGTTTCTTGGTAAACTTTTTGTGTTCTAAAGTTCGTCATTTAAATGGCCTAATACGTATTTTTGTTAATAGAATTAGGATATAGCATGGATTTTTATGGTTATGCCGTTAATGTTTTTTTTAATATGGTATGGTTTGTTTTGTCTCAATCTTAAATAAGATTTTAGTTTTTATAGAATCGATTATTAATCAAAATTGCATATGTGTTAAAAGATAATATCTAAAAGATGTGTGCATACATATTTTAAGGTTAATATACAATTAATGGATTTGTGCATATATATTTGGTTGATATGAACTATGGGCTAGTAGTCAAAATTGTGAAAGTTGTAAATCTAATTTTCAAAGTTGTGGGTCAAAGGAACTATTCAAAATTGTGGATCAAATGAAGTATGGTTGGGTTGGTTAGCTGCTGCCTTTAGCCACGTCTTTCATTTAGAATGTAAACTTAAGAAATCAGACCAATTTTATAGCAAATCCTAACATAGTACTTGTCACATCCGAATAAGTCTTCTACAAATGAGGAGTTTCAGCTCATATATATTACCTATGACAAAGTACCATGCACATATGCATAATTCAATCCCGAAACTATATCGAAGACCTAACATATAAATGCACAAATAGACTTCTAGTAACTATTGAATGAAAGGTTATGATGTCACACACACACACACACACACACACACACACACACACACACACACACACATATATATATATATATATATATATATATATATATATATATATATATATATATATATATATTTGATTACTTATTTTCTCATGTTCTTTCATTTTATATGAGCACTTTGCATAGTTATTTTGTGAGTTGTATTATGTGTCATATTAAGATACAATTTGTAATTCTTGATTATTAGATTATAACTTTTTTTTGTATTACAGAAAGTAAAGGCTCTTGTCAAGTGAAGAACAACAATGACGGACTAAAACAAAACACATGTAGACGCTAAATACATGTGTACACTTGAAACATAAAGCCACCATTGAGCATATTTTGGATGGTGGCATGAAGTGCAGAAGTGCATAAGATTACGTGGTTTCTTTGGCCTTTAATTCATGTGTACCCATGAAAATAAAGCCACTTAAGTAGTTGATATATGAACAAGTGCATTATCAAATTGTTTACATTCTCTTAATCTATATTTGTAACTACAATGAAATAACATTTCCAAGAGGGAAATATTACTATTTTACTACAGTTTAGAAATAGTGATCAAACATAACACAACCACACAATTTTACTTCTCTTTTTTATCAATCCACTTCTCACTTCTATACTCATTCCCACCCAACTTCTCTGTCTATTTTCTAAATCAGCTGATATGAAAGCAAAAAAAATGTTGAAGCTGCTTTAAATTTTTAGAGGTTTTTCGAGGGTATAATCAGTGAGTACTTCATACGACTTTATCTACTTATTTTTGTTTATGTAATTTTTTTTTTATATTTTTGCATTTTTGTTTTGTGTCGTGTTCTTGATGGAAGTGGTGGATATGATTATGAATGATTTCTTCTTTTTTGGTTGGTTATTTTGCTTTCCATATGTATTTAATATATTTACATACATATATTTGTGATTTTTATTGTTGTAGTTTCGTTTGCTACTTGAAGCTAATGATTGTCAATCTAACAAGTTTTGAGGTGTTTTTTTGTTGGTTCACTGTTAACGTGGAAGATATGAAGATCAAAAGGAGGATGAATCTTGAAGATGATTATTTGTTAGTAAATATTTTTCATATAGCTTTTTGGATATTCAAGATCTGGGTTTTTTTTTTCTTTTCGTGATGTTTGTATGCACTTATTCATTTGAGTTTGTTTGTAGTTAGTTAATTTAGTTTAGGGGTCTTTATGCTTGGGTTGTTTAAATGTGTTTAATTTGTAGTTTATGTTATGTTTGTTGTGGTTCATGATGGTGAATTTGAAGACACGGAAATAGATGGATAGTTGAGGCTAAAGATGAAGGTTTTAAGATGAGTGGAGGTGATCGAAAACTCTTTGGGTAACAAAACTTTGAAGATTTCAGTCACTGTTTTTAGAATATGGTGAAACTTTGTTTATTTTATAATCTTAGTTTTTTATATTTCTATTCGCATGTTATGCAAGTGTGTTTAAGCATAAAGAAAATTATTACTAAACATATTTCTAGATAGTATCTTTTTGTGTTTGTTTTTGGTTTGTATTGCATCAATATAATGAGTCTTGCATTAAATTGAAATTTATATATATAACTGCATTTTCTGCAAGCATGATTTGAAGTTGTTTATCTTTTGTTTTAAGTATAAAGAATAATTATGGTCAAGGAATACAAATTATAGGAATAGGAGATATTGGGGGATGGTGTGGAACTGTGTAAAGAAGGAGAAGATCAGTAGAGTGGTTAGGAAGTAGGAAAAAATGTTTGTTTGATGATGCTAAATGTGTTTTTGTTGATTTTATTTTTATTTTTGTTAGTGGATATTGAGTTGATTTGAACAATGCAAAACCTTTGATCTAAAGATACATGTATATGAAAGTTTTTGCTGTATAAAAACGTATTACA
>BQNB010160705.1:0-7500 GCA_026074375.1 Tanacetum coccineum
TACTTGGTTCTCTTTTGCTTTTGACGGTTTCGAAATCTTTCTTAATTACTTCTTCATAAACCTTTAAATTTCCAATGAGTTCGTCAAGTGATGGAGTTGTTACATTCTTTGATTCTTCAATCACCGTGACTTTTGCGCGCCATTTTAGATGTAATGCCCTAAGAAACTTCCTAACATAATTCTTGCTAGAAAAACCTTCATCAAGTGCTTTCAGACTAGTAATAATAGTGTTAAATTTAGCAAATGCATTATCTATTGATTCCTCTTCTGGAATCGTAAATTGTTCATATTGTTGAACAAGAAGATCTATTTTATTATCTTTGACTTGATTATTACCTTGGTGAGTTACTAGTAAAGAATTCCAAATATCTTTTGCGGTTTCACACATAAAAATTCTTTCGTATTCTTTACGTGGCAAAGCATTATAAATTACCATTTTAGCTTCATTATTTTTTGCAAGTTTCTTTTTAAGATCATCGTTTTGTTTATGAAAAGGTACAATTTCATCCTTTTTAGTTTCGGGATTATTTTGAATAGGAGGAAAATCACCATCGGTAATAATATGCCAAAGATCTAGATCTTTTGACTTCACATAAGTTTCGAATCTATTTTTCCAATAAATAAATCCATCACTTTCAAATAGTGGTGGTCTTTGCATAGATTGCCCTTCTAAATATTTTTCCGATTCCATAGATCGATTCAAGTTTTAAAATACAATTTATTTTAAAATTCTTGTTTAGCGTGGCTCTTGATACCAATTGTGGAAAACTAGAAGGGGGGTTGAATAGTTTACCGCTTTTTAATTTAAGGTTTTAAGGTGTTTGTAAAAATTCTAGATTCGACTTTATGTGAATTCAATACTTGCACAATATAAACAATATGCTTATCTAAACAATTATAAAAGACAAATAATGTAAGACAAGAGATAAGAGTAAGAACAATCAAACCACAACGCGAGGATTTATAGTGGTTCGGTAACGAAGCACCTCTTCGCCCTACTCCACTCCCCGAGCACCAAACTCGAGAGTTTTCTTCACTATGTCAACAAACTCCCTTATGGTGGAGAAAACCGTACACAATGTTGCTTACACCGAATTTACGACACAAAGCTAAATGTCGAGTTCTAATCTTAGCTAGAACCAATCTATCACAACACGATTTCACTACTTGTTCACGACTTCACAACATCACGACTTCTTCACAACTTCAAGACTTCTTTACAACTTCAAGACTCCACTTCACCACACTACTTAGATCAGAACTATCTAACACTACTTGGTAAGATCACAACGATCTAACTATACTTACAAAGATCGCCAAGATCTAGCTACTAGACACAAATACAAGATATACAATTGATTTACAAGTTCTGGTATGGATGCAATAAGATTGTAACAACACACAAAGGTGTAATACTTCTTCACTTGATGATGGAAGAATTCTTCTCTTGCACTTGAGGAATTGAGCTTGTATCACTTGGAAACAAAGCTTTATGATTAAATGATCAAAGGATTTTACTGAGATGTGTGGGCTGAATAAAACATTTCTTTTAATTGTAGAAAATGTTTAGTAATGTTTATAAAAATGTTTACAACATTTTATAAAAGTGTGAGGTTGAATAAAAATTTCCTTTGATCATAAAATGCATTAAACATTTATTTATTCATACCTTTAAGTGATATAATTTTTGAAATGAAAATTTACTACTAATTACTTGTTTACGTTTAATTTTACATTGAACGTTTTTATATTTTGTGATTATCAAAACGTAAAGATGTGAAAAATATTAATAATGTTTTTAGGCATTATTTCTTTCAACATATGAAATTCGCTATCATCCAGGTAAGGCAAATGTGGTGACTGATGCGTTAAGTAGGAAGGAACGAGTGAAACCTAGACGTGTTTGAGCGATGGCTATGACCATTCAGTATGTAGTAAGAGGAATGATACTGGCAGCCCAAAGTGATGCGTTCAAGCAAGAGAACGTACTCGCAGAAAGACTACATGGTTTAGATCAACAGATGGAAAGGAAAGAATAAGAGAGTTTATATTTTATGGATCGCATTTAGGTTCCATTGGTAGGAAATGAAATGGACGAGGCCCATGTATCAAGGTACTTGGTACATCCGGGAGTGGATAAGAAGTACTATAACCTTGGATACATGTATTGGTGGCCATGAATAGAGAAGGATATAGCTATCTATGTTAGCAAATTTCGGACTTCTTTAAGAGGTGAATGCTGCAATGCCAAAGACTTTTGGTTTGCTTCAACAGCCTGAGATACTTGAGTGAAAATAGGATATAATTACCATGGATTTTATCACTAGATTGCCAAGGTCAAGTAGTGGGAGTGATATGATTTGGGGTGATGGTCGATAGACTGACCAAGTTACCTTATATTTCTAGCTATACGAGAAGATTACAAGAGGAGAAGCTGGCAAGGATTAATATTTATGAAATAGTAGAAAGGAATGGAGTTCCGGTGTCGATCATCTCAGATTGAGATGGGAGATTTACTTCGTAGTTTTGGCAGACGCTGCTGAAAGAATTAGGAACATGACTAGATAGTGTACGGCTTATCATCCTCAAATGGATGGACAAAGTGAGCATGCGATTCGAACTTTAGAAGGTATGTTAAAGGCGTGTGTGATTGACTATGGTGGTAGATGGGGTGTCCACCTACCATTAGCTGAGTTATCTTACAACAATAGCTATCATTCGAGCATTCAGTATGCTTTATTTGAAGCCTTGTATGGGAGGAAATGTAGATCGCATGTTTTGTAGGCAGAGATTTGAGAAAGTAGTTTGATTGGACATGAATTTGTGCAAGAAACGACTGATAAGGTAGTGTTGATCAAGGAAAAGTTCAAAGCGGTGAGAGATCGTCAAAGGAGCTATGCTGGTAATAGGCGTAAGCCATTAGAGTTCGAGGTATGAGATCATGTGTTGTTAAAGGTGTCACCTTGGAAGGGCGTGATTTGTTTTGGGAAGAAAGGAAAGTTAACACTGAGGTATGTAGAACCGTTTGAGATCCTTGAAAGGATTGGCTCTATAGCTTATAGGTTGAGGTTGCCCGAGGAGTTGAGTAGTGTACATGACACATTCCATGTGTCGAATCTGGAAGAAAAAAAATGTTTGGCGGATGCTAATCTGCATGTGCCATTGGATGAGATCGAGGCCGACAAGACTCTTCGTTTTGTTGAAGAACCCAAGGGAATTATGGATCGTGAAATTTAGAAGTTGAATCATTGTGGGGTCTTAAATCGACTAGTTTTGTTGGGAATCCAATCGAGGTCCTAGGTTGCCTTGAGAATATAAAGTTTATATGAAAGTTAAGTATTGAAAATTTTTGGTTGGTGTTATATTTTGAGTAAACCTGAAGTTGATCCGGTTCTTCAAAAACTTTAAGTTTTGTAACAACTCATAACTTGATTTCAATACAGTTCTTGTTTGATGAGTTGCGGGGTTAAGACATGAAACAAGTTGTTACATAACTTAAAGGTTTTGAGGGGTTTCCTCAGGGACGGGCGAGACTCATGTAGTTTGGATGCTTCTTTTGCGCATAGTTGTGATGCTGCTATTTGTACCCTTGTGGGAGGAAGTAATATTATTAGCGATAGAATTGATTAAATTTCGAGACGAAATTCCCTTAAGTAGGGGAGACTGTGACACCCGTGATTTGGACAGGTTAGCTTTACCTTTAGATATGGCTATGTGTTCATTTTATGGGATTAAGTGGTGTGCTATGTGATTATTATGTGTGCTAAGTGGTTTTAGTATGTGCTTAAGATCATTTTGAGTTGTATGGGCATCTCATTTTGATCATGTTGTGGGAAGTGATTGGTATTCCATTTGTTCACATGCGGTGATAATGGAAATGATTGGCGTATTGTATGTAATGCTATGTCAAATATTTGGATTATTGTGGATTAAGCGTTTGTGGAAAATGTGTCATATTGGAAGAGAGTTAAGTGAGTGAAATATGGATGTTTGTGGTAAACTTTCTAAAAATAGAAAGTTAAATTTTGAAATGAAAGTTATTTTTAGAAAATGTAGTAAGTAGCGTTTATGTAAAAAGGTTTACTTAAATTAGCTTAGGTTTTTATAAAAACTTAAGGTAATGTAAGTAATAATGTAATTAATAAATTTAATAAAATAAAAATAAAATAAATGTATGTATATTTATGTAGGGATCGGCCAAAAAGAAAAGAAAGAAGGAAAAAAGAAAATAAAGGGTATTATCCTAAAACAAGTCTAAGTTGATTAGGATTAGGAGTCTTAGGATAACCCCTAGGTCAAGAAAACACTTATTTCTTCCCCCTCAACCCTTATACAGCCGAAATTATCCCTCCCCCTAAACCCTTGGTGTCGATTTTAATGGTGGATCCAAGAACCCCCAAGAATTGTTGTTAGGTGCTAGCATCCAAGGTAAGTATGTTCATCCTAGCTAGATTTTATTATTCATGTAACCCTAATTATGATGGATCATTAGGGTTTAACACTTTTGTAATTAATGAGGATATGATCATGCTAGTGTGTTTGTGGTTTAATTAGGATCATAATGGTGCAATCGGTTAGGTATAAAACGCGTTAGATCATGATTTAGGTTATGACAGATTTTTGGGTCGTGTTCAACGAATGATATCTTGATGATAAAAATGAGTATTGATATGTTTCTTGAGCCTATGAATAAGCTTAAAGAGTCTAGTTTTAAAAAAGTCCAGCCACAAAAGGTTTTGAGGTCGAGAAGTTAGTCAAATAATTTTTGCAAGAAAAGTTGTTAAAACAGTAAATACTGGTCAGATTTGGGTCTGATTTCGGGGAGTAAAACCCCTACTTAAAATTCAAATTAAGCGTACCAAAATACAGAGGTCAAGTTCTATATGTCTATTAAACTCACACTAAAATTTAGCCTTTGATTAGTTGTCTACGTAGGGTAATTAGGGCCATACATTTTAGTGTGCAATCAGATCTGAATTGGGACAATTTTGAAGTTGGATTTTATTTGGAGTAGTGGCACATGTAGTGAGCCCTTAGGAATCACAAGGTGGTTAATAAACTCATAAATGAACTTAGGTGATTTTTGGTATAATTTATGGAGGTCAGCAAGTAAGGTTTTTAAGTACGTAAAGATACACTAAAATTCTGCAATTCTGAATAAATTGTAAGTAACTAGTGAAAGGTGTTAATGAAGTGGTTAAGGTTGGGCATGGTGTCGGGGTAACCCATGATGGTTAATTAAACCCTTAGACATCCATCATGAGCTTTTAGTTTGGTCGCGTGTAACAGTGTTTATTTATTTGTATAGTTACGTAATAAGAATTGAAAGCTGCATTTTGAGCATTCAGGTGAGTTACATAGTCTCACTTTTTACCGCGTTTTAAACTTGGGATAAAAATGATGCAAAGTGTTTTAAAATGATTTAGATTGCTGTGATTATGTGTTTACTTTGTGCATGGACTTTTAATTGGCTATTATATGTTATGTGCTACATGTTGGTTTGTATTATGGGAGAGGATGAGTACGCCTACTCATAAATACATAACCGAATTTACTATGTGTTATAAATTATACATCCTGTAGTGGTAGATTGGACCAAAGCATAGGATTCTCAAAGGAAATAGAGTAAGAGTTGTGAAGATAAAATCTTTTAAAATTTGCAAACAACATGATGATAAAACTTTAAACCTCAATAAAGCTCTACAGACTTACACGATATTATTAGTACATTTTCAGATAATTTTCCCTAATAAAAAAAAGAATAAGTCAACACATAATATACAAAATTGAAACGTTATAGGCATGTTAGTTTATTAAAAGACCTCCCAAGAAACAATGGCATTCGCAGGCTTGAATACCTGAAACATATTACGTATTATAACAATTTTCAATTCTAATAAAGTTAAATTGAGTGCTAATGACTAATCATATAGTATCGTGGTAACTAATCGCACAATTTGAAATACTAATACTTGATTCAAAGCTGCCACTACAGTCTAATGTTGAATACGAATTTGCATTAGCAATACTTGATTGATTTCAGACCAACCATGCTAGCCGAGCTCGTCTATTATCTGAAGTAGAGTTGGACACTGGTAAGTAGTAACCCAACATACATGAAGCATTATACTGGATATCGGGTAGTCTTATAGCCAATGGTCGACTTTTTTTACATACTTATTAGTTGTCTCAAAGGAAATTCTTTTTGCCTTTATTGCTACTTGCCAATTTAGAATGAAACATATTTTCGTTGCTAGATTCATAATAACATATTCCTTACTATAGGTTACTGCACATCAACAACTAAAAATCCCAAAAATAATAAAATGCAACTTTAGCATACCACAAATTTTTGCAGGTCAAGCCAAGATAGTTGTGAAAACCGCTTAATAGCATGACTTTAGTGTTCTTTATTTTCCTTTACACCCCACTAGGAGCAAAAATAAATTTGTAGCCAAAGTACATAAATTATTACCGTTGGTACTTTGGATCAACGTCTAGCATGTTGTTCATGATTATTGATCAGCGATATATATTTACAACTAAAGAATGATCTTCAGCATTAATCGATCAATGCTCCAGCTGTCACAGAAGCCCCGTTTTGACCCGTTACCCAATTGGCCAAACCCAACCATTTAGCCATCTCTGCAAAAGACTTAAAAAGAGAGGACCTAGAGACACCCACATGTCCTGAAACATTAACTTTTATTCCATGAATTCCAACTGGATCTGCAAAAAACGAACATGATTAGCTTCTATACAACGAAGATCCTTGAGCATTACTTTAAGTATTTTGACCCACCCTAAATTTGATTCAACCAACCCCAAGCCTTCTCAAAGCATAAAAATGCATACCCGTTGTTTATTTTGTTGAGCCTACCAAGTTCACTTGACTTATCACTTTAGTACAAGCATGGAGGCTATTGGTTTCACACAGTAGCAAAAAATTCGATCCAAAAAATGTAGCACCAAAAATCATAACCTAGATAGTGAAAAAAAGGACCACATAAACCTAAACTTAATAACGCATACCCTATAACGACAATGATGGTTGGGAAACTACAATTGCAATAATCGTAACAGATTCCAAAAAAGAGTATTGCAAATTTAACTCGACTAAAGATTTCAGACGTATACCATTTATACCCATCCAGTTTTGACCCATTTCAGAAAACAATCAGCTTATCTACAAAAAATACCAATTGGTTCACATTTTAAGTGTGTATGTGACCATTTAACGACCTCAACATTAAAATAGTAAATGCCAAGAATTCAATTCTTAATATGCAACATTAAAGCGGATTATCTAATGATTACATGACCAAATCAATTTGCCATCAAAACACGATAATCATAGATTATTTATAATAAAAATGTTAAAAGCAATCCAAAACACCCCATATATTTTAGGACTTACGCCCATGGTACCTCGTGGCTTTCTATTCGTCAGTACAAAAGCACCATGCACCATCATGACTCCTTAGAATACCTTCACACTAT
>BQNB010160705.1:12500-14768 GCA_026074375.1 Tanacetum coccineum
GTTAAAATAGTAAATACAGGTCAGATTTGGGTTAGATTTCAGGGAGTAAAACCCCTACTTAAAATTCGTATTAAGCTTAGCCAAAACATAGAGGTCAATTTCTAATTGTCTATTAACCTTACACCAAAATTTAGCTTCTGATTAGTTGTATTAGTAGGGTAATTAAGGCCACACATTTTAGTGTGCAATCAGATCTGAATTAGGAGAGTTTTGAAGTTGGATTTTATTTGGAGTAGTGGCACATGTATTGAGCACTTGGGAATCATAAGGTAGTTAATAAACTCATAAAGGAGCTCATATGATTTTTGGTATAATTTATAAAGGTCAGCAAGTAAGGTTTTTAAGTATGTAAAGATACACTAAATTTCTGCAATTCTGAATAAATTGTAAGTAACTAGTGAAAGGTGTTAATGATATACTTTAGTGGTTAAGGCTTGGGCTTGGTGTCGGGTGACCCATGAGGTTAATGAAAACCCTTAGACATCCCATCATAATATGTGTTACATGGAATAGGATTTTAGCTTGGTCGCGTGTAATCGTGTTTATTTTTTGTTAGGTGAGTGATAAAAATTGGAAGCTGAGTTGAGCATTCAGGTGAGTTACATAGTCTCACTTTTTACCGCGTTTTAAACTTGGGATGGAAATGATGCAAAGTGTTTTAAAATGATTTAGATTGCTGTGATTATGTGTTTACTTTGTGCATGGACTTTTAATTGGCTATTATATGTTATGTGCTACATGTTGGTTTGTATTATGGGAGAGGATGAGTACGCCTACTCAATGTGGATTGGTTGGACGCTTGCATGTCCCGGGAATAAACATGTTAAGTATAATGATTGGCCTGCATGTACTTCGTGTTAGCATGTCAGGAAATCACAGATTTAGGAGCGGATGGGTACGCCCACCCAGTGTGTTGTATGATTGATTGGATTGCATGCATGTTAGCTTGTATAGTAGTTAGTAATTGTCCTGCTGTGCATGTTTTATAATCACAGTAATTCGGAAATGTGTTTTGGAAATGGATTTGATTATGTCTGAAAACCTATGTTTCTCACCAACCATTGTGTTAACGTATAAGCATCATTTTCAGGTATTCAGCAAGATGAGGTTAAAGTTAGGAAAAGTGGCTAGATGGACCACAGGCAGCTGGCGAAGTTTAGTTATCTAGATTTTGTTTATTTGTTTGGTGGATGAATGTTAATTGTTTCGCATTGTTAGGATTTATGAATGTTTGCATGTCATGACATTGGCATGAACTGCTTTTGTTTCAATGTCATACGCCTTTTGGATTTTATTGATTGTGTTTGGGTATTTTCATGACACTGCGTGTCTATACCTTGTATTTTATGCATGTTTAGTTTCTCTATATAGACGCCAATGTGTTGTGATGATTCCCTCTCTCGTCACACCTTGTGTTTCCGCCTTGGCGGGGTGTGACAGTTTTCAAAGAAGCAAACCGCACTTGCCATCTCCACAACCGAAGCAGAATATGTAAGCACCAGAAAGGCATGTCAACAAGCCCTATAGATGAAACAAGCTCTCATAGACTATGGCATTAGGTTAGACGACATTCCAATAATGTGTGATAACAAAGGGGTTATAGACTTAAGTAAGAATCCCGTTCAACACTCACGAACAAAACACATTGAGATTCGCCCATCACTTTCTTCGCGATAATATTCAAAAACGGAATATCTCTATAGAAAAGGTCTCATCGGAAGACAACATAGCTGATATTCTAACTAAACCACTTAAACGTGAGCCATTTAACTACTTACGTCTAGGTCTAGGAATGATGGAACAAATTGATTAAGTTTTCGGCATAATAAAGAAATGATAATCATCAAAGAACTGTTTGTCAAAAATCTGAGAAAAATTTTCTCTGCACGTGGCAGCCCCCTTACTTCATAAAGGGCCCCCCTTAATTTTAAGGAGTCCGACCAGAGTTTAAGGGACCACCCACCTGACTGACTAAAATATTTTGTTTCTCTCTCTGTGTCTAGGTTTCTATTTTACACAAAAACACAAGATTGGGAAAAGTCTATAAGCAAACTTTTACAAATTCTTCTATCTAAATGCATATCTCATTATACATATATACAATAGTCCCAATCTATTATTTTCTAAAAAGTCTTTCTCACAACTAGGAGCACATAAAAATCAATTTTCATATATTGTTGAGATAGGCTAAAAATATTTTTCACATATGCATAATATTCTCTTACTTGTTGTCAAAAGTATATAATCTAATATATATTTTCGACAATC
>BQNB010160706.1:3619-14768 GCA_026074375.1 Tanacetum coccineum
TATAAACACATAACCATACATTACAACAGATACATTTAGGTCAACACTACGGTTTGACCAACCTGCTCAAGTCATGGTTGTTACATGTTTATTCATATGAGTACCATAGGAATCAATAAACATCGATAATTAGGCACAAGAGCATGGTAAATTTGCATATATCTATATTTGTTTATAATACCACATTAGATTAGTGATCATATTTATATACGAGGTTTGTAAAATCACTGATGGTTGAACCTCCATTTCATTTAGTTAACTTTGTGTTATCAAAACCATTAAGTAATCATCAAAATATTCAAATTCTACTTGCATTGATCGGCTTTATTCTTTTATGCTTTCAGGTGAATATTTGATTTGATCAGCCGATGTCCTGCATTTCACCACTGCAAATTGGTTTGCTTAGAGTTTAAGAATGACCCGTTTGGCTAAATGATGGAAATGTGAGACTTCTTATAGTTTTAGCGACATTATAGAGTTTGCAGGTGCCATTTATGCAGGCCTTTTCGCGTCTGCATTTATCTTGCCGATACATAAGTTGTAGCAAAAAAAATTTGCGTAAAAAGATCTATATACTTGATCTTCTACGCCTCTCATTTTTGCTTTTATGTTGAATCACGGGTTACACTAACTACATTTTTTCCAATACAGGCGCAATGGGATCTTAGTGACCCCTAAGATACTGTGATTGTTACTTTTGCTGGTCATTATTGAGGTCTAACTGATCAAGGATCCACTAATAGCGCACTTTCTTATGAGCAATAAGGCCTTTTAAAAACACGATGGGACTCAAAGCGGATAAAGCTGGATGGGGCTCAAATAAATTAGACCACACCGAGAATTGCTCGAGATCGAAAGCATATTCTTGGGGTCAAAGGTGATCAGTATGAATGAGGCTGCGTGGGGTGCAAAGAAGACGGGAAATAAAATTGAGAAGGTCGGGAGCAGGTTCTTAGGATCAAAAGGTGGTCAATGGGAATGAGGCTACGTGAGGTGTAAAAAAGATTTAAAATGAAACCGAAAAGGATTCGAGATCAGATTCTTAGGGTCAAAAGGCTACGTATATGGTTTTTAGTATGTGTGTTTAATGCTTTCGGTTTGTAGTGTAATGTTTAATCAATAGAATCCTGATTATGTATGAATCTTTATGTATATTTTTGTGCAATGTTGGTGATTCCGGTTACATTTATACTATCAGTTTTGATATGGAGTTTGGTGCTTAATGGGCTTCTTTTATACAAGAGCTTCCATGAAAAAAAACAAGAATGACAACATTCGTTAATATCAACGTAAATACCCGCGCTTCGCAGCGGAGCGCGGGTTGAAAACCTCGTGTATATAAAATATAAAATAAATACACATACAAATCAACCTTGCTATATGTCATCGTCGTTATACAAATTTTTTTATTTAAAAAACAAAATAAATAGGGTAAATTACACAGTTCGTCTCTGTACTCAGGCCTGATTGCGAATTCAGTCCCTAGATAACGGGGTCGATGTCGTTAATCCCTAAAGTCGATTTTTGTTACCCGTTTGGTACCTCGAGCCCCGTTATACATAACTAGCATTACTTTGTCTTTTCAACCATGGGCTTTTCCGTAATTTTAAATTTTCATTATGTCACCATTGGTCCCTAACTTAGAATTCAAAGGTGTAACTTTTATTGAGGCATTTTTTTGTCTTTTTCTACTTACACCATTGGTCCCTAAGGTCTTTTTTGTCTTTTTCCATAATAATCAGTCATCGTTTTTTTTCCATTACACCACCGTTATTTTTTTGTCGTTCTTTTTCTATAATAATTAGTCACCGTTTTTTACATTTAAAACATAATTAGACATACGATTGAGGTCCAATAAATAACACCCATCATATACAATTGTCAAATTGATAAGAACAACTTTATCTCTTAGATTTACTTACTCATGTTCACAATCACTCACTCATTTATCCCACCATCACTTCATCTTTCATATCCATTTATAGTGGATTATTAAATTCATTCATTTGACGAGAGGATAAGAACAAGGGCGGCGGCGGCGTAGATTCAGGTAGCACAAGCAAGACCAACAGCAGCGACGACAGTGTGAGCTGTAGCGGCTACGGTGAATGCAGCGAAAGCTAGGTTTGTAACGACCGTCTCCCACAATCATCATGATGATGTCACTATCTCCGACCCACTTGTGTTCGGCGGTATGGGTCTCTCGTGACTGTTTTTGTGGGTCATCGACAGTGGTAGGTGGCGTGCGGTAGCCTTTGTTTTCACTACCAATATAGCCAGAGGCGGACCTACAGCCATTGTAGGTGCCGGACATGTTTGATGCAGCTTACGAATTCAAGAAGATGAAGAAATAGTAAAATAAGGTTATTTAATGTGTAGTCAAAGGTGTTGAGGTCAGAAAATTGAGACTAGGCTTTTGTTTTTTCCAATGTCAAGTCAAAGTTTCGTTTTCTATGTAGTAATATTTTGTTTTCTATTTGTTTAATAGATATGATACTTATTATAGAGGAGTAATAATTGTCTACTTTCATGTTGATTCGTATAATATTCAAATATTTGTGATGTGTTATTATTCGACTAACGGTTGTGGTGGTTGTGGGTTGATGTTGAAGATGATGATTGTGGTGGTTGTGAGTTGAAAAAGAAGATGACAGTGATATGTTTACTATTTGAGAGATTAAAAGTATTTGATTATGATGTTCTTGTTTATAATGATGATGAGCTTAAGAAGATGAAAAATTATTATGTTTGAATTTTGTTTTTGTTGATGTTGTTAAAAGAGTTTTCTATATGTGTTTATGTATGTAAATTTGGGAAACAAAATAACGATGATGGTGGGTAATAGGAAAATGACAAAAATTATAAAACTAAGCATTTTGAATTTGGAAATTTGTTGGTGAGGGACCAATGGTGTAAGTATTTTTTCAGACGAAATTACAATAATAACCATTGGAAAAGTCAACTAACGAACAAAATAACGACAGTTAGTGCTTGGGGACCAAGAGCACACCAAAATGACCACTTCAAAGACCATTTCCGTTGATTTTCAAAACAGAGGACCAAACGGATAAACGAAGCTAATTACAAAGGCCAACGGTGTAATTTAACCAAATACATATCAAAATCAAAGCTAGAAAGTCTAACTACTTTTGTCAACATTCCTCCTCCACTTGTTCAACATTTTCAAGAAAACGAAGTGAAAAAAGTCAAAAACATTATACTAAACAAGTAATATATTATATATATATATACATGATGGGGGCCCAGTTATAAGTTTGACACTACCACCACGGTGGACGGTGCTTCTTCACATACACACCAACACGTCTTCTCCATAAAAAAAACACCATCCTTTGACACACAGTTAACAAACCAACCAAAAAAAGTGTCAAAAATGGGGATAGATTACTACAACATCCTAAAAGTAAACAGAAACGCAACAGACGAAGACTTAAAGAAAGCATACAGGCGGCTAGCAATGATCTGGCACCCCGACAAAAACTCAAACAAACAAGAATCAGAATCCAAGTTCAAACAAATCTCTGAAGCTTATGATGTTTTAAGCGACCCTCAAAAACGTCAGATCTATGATCTTTACGGTGAACAAGCTTTGAAATCGGGTCAAGTGCCTCCCCCACCACCTTCTTCATCTGGCAGAAATAATTATAGTACTAGTCATTATGGGGGCCATGCTGCTAATGTTGACAGGAACTTTAGGTTTAATCCTAGGGATGCTGATGATATTTATGAGGAGTTGTTTAAGGATGTCAATTTTGGAAGGAGTAGTAATGGTGAAAGTTCGGGTTCGAATAAGATGAAGAAGGCTGCTCCTGTTGAGAATTTGTTGGCTTGTGGTTTGGTTGATTTGTATAAAGGTGCTAAGAAGAAGATGAAGATTTCCAGGACGGTTCTTGATTCTTTCGGGTATGGTTTTTCGGCTTTTTGTCTATGTTGAAATGTGACATCTTTGATTGTTAATTGTGTAAATGACTAGGATGTATAGCTTAATTTAAGTTTTAGAAGATTTATAACCACCGCCAGCGGGCTTAGTGCTAAGGTCCTTGGTTTCCTCACAAGAGGTCTAAGGGTTCAAATTTCGCTAGGTGTGTACATTTGGGGGTGGCCAGGGAAGGGATGGAAACGGTCCCAGGTTTAACCCAGTCTCTGAGTCAAAAAAGGCTCGCCCTTCCTGTGTAACCTAACACGGAAAACCTCATTCGTTTACCCATTTAGAAGATCTTATAATTTTCGGTGATAATGATCTAAGATGCGGGCCTTTAGGTTAGTGTAATCTTGCATTTTTAGGTCTGAATCAGGGAAAACCTCATTTGTTTACCCATTTAGAAGATCTTATAATTTTTCGGTGATAATTGATCTAAGATAGGGGCCTTTAGGTTAGTGTAATCTTGCATTTTTAGGTCTGAATCACATAGTTGCAATGCAAGGGAAAGACAAATTTTTTTTATCCAATGACACAAAGCCGAGGAGCCTTGGGCACTCGGGTCGTTCTTTTATATTGGAATTAGGAAATGATGTTCACTCATGTTTTATGTTAGGCTGATTCTTTTCGTTCTCCTGAAGTTCCTTTAGTATATATATTTGTTGCTTGTTGCTACTTCTAGCAGTTCTGAAAATGGTTACTTTTTGATAAAATATACGATTTTTTATACCTTTTGGGTGCATTTTGCGGCATATGATACTATTTAGCTATAGAAAGTCTTGTCCTTGATGTCCATTTTGTATAGCACGAAATCAGGGATCTTGTATGAAGTAAATAAAAAACTTACTAATCTTTTACCCCAATTTGCTTACTTTACGCAAATCTAATTGTACAGAGGACGGCTGTTATTTTGCAGTGTCAGATTGCAGTAGCCGTTAGGATGCTTTTCGCTATTGTATTAGAACAATTTCTATACAATTTAAGGATTTTGGATGCGTAAGAGGGTCTGTCCTCATAGGTTTATATACACAGTTGCCTCAGAATTTTGTAAAATGATGATTTGATGATGAAAAGGTTAAATCAAAGAATGATAGGTGCCAGCCTTCTAGGGTACTAATTAATGTAAGTTCACTCAGCTTTGCTTGTTAAGAGCTACTATTAGCTATATGGCGCGACATATGGAGCATGCAAACAAATATATGGGTCATTGGGTGTTTTTTTTTGCAATTCACTCTCTATGTGCGGTTTTTATATTTATTTTTTTGTGGGGGCAGGGCGATGAGAAAGCACTTTTGTCGATGAGTAGATGGTCATCATGACTTGCATTTAGTTGGAAATTATAATGTTAAGTAGTTGATTGTCATGAAGCTTGTAACCTAGCTGAGTGGAAGTAAGCTTGACAATGAGCACAAGTTGATGAGCACATAAACTTCCCACATTATCTTAGATATATTTATGATTACTTTTCAAGGAAAAATGGGAAATAATCGTTGTCATTAAATGAAATTAGGTATCATCGAAATTGCCTTATATCTATCTCATATAACCCCAAGACCTAACCTAGGTTGCAAGGAGATAAAGGGGCTTGAGAAATATTTTTTTAATGCCAATTTACCACTTTTCGCAGCTTAAAATATGCTCTCCGACTAGAGTAGTAATTAAGATTGTCAACATTGATATGAGTTTTTTCTAATCTGGAATATGATACGATATGCAAGAAAATCGAAAATATATGATATTATAAGGTTATTTGCATAGTCTAATTCTTATGATGAATGTGTCCTAGCCAGTAATCAAGTGCAAGCACTCATAATTAAGCTTCCAAACTAGTAATTCAATGTTAGTTGTCCCATCTGTTCTTCTCAAATACATTGTTGAGTTAGGCTTATCAATTAATTGGGGTAAAAGTTTCGTGCAGCTGAAGCAAGCATATTCCACAACCATATTAGAAACTTTTCGAATCGATTTTGAGTGACATTACTGGATTTATTACATATGTGATCAAAGGGTTCTAGGTCATTATTTTAGTTGCCTATATTTATCAGATAAATCCTAAGTCACATTGACAACTTCTTTTATCTATTTCGACTGCTATTTACTTTAGTAGCAAGCAGTTAGGATTGTAAGATACATCTGTTGAGCATTCTTAAAGTTATTGTAAGATATTACCTGATCTATAGGAATATGTATGATGTTAAATACTTACTTTTAGCACATTAAGTAATCTTTTGTCATAAATGTATTCCAGCCATATTTGATCTAAGCATCTGAAGTAGTAATCTGGTCTTATATGTCATTATGCTCTTTTCTTAGATATGTCGCCGAGCTTATCTTATCAAACTTTTGAATTTATCACTTTATTTTCTTTAATTGTATATATGCACCCACCACCGTCTTCATACATGGCCTAAACAACAAATGGCCTCCATCTCACCTCTTTTAGCAGTTCTAGGATTTACTAATCATTATCACCCTTAGGTTATTAGATTTTGCTAAACATGGTTTTTTTTTTTTTTTTCTTGAATAAGGAGGATGGTGCTAAGCTAAATAGGAAGTGTTTCATTCTAGAAAATGAAACTAAATAGAATGTGTTAATGAAGAGTGAATGGCGTCCTTATTCTAAATCAATTGGATATTGTTAGCTAGGTAGGACGTAGTTTTGGATATTTGAAAGGAGTTACTTAAATTAAGCTACTAATATTTGAATGCGCAAAGTGTAACTCCTCTCCCCGTCAAAAGTAAGATTTAATGAGTTGCACGTTCTCTGATTTGTTAAAGTTCATAGCTTCATATCTTTAAATTGGCTGTAAATGTATACTTTCTTTGACACCACATTCTCCCATATGCTAAGTCTAAATTTTTATCTCAAATTTCGCCATGACTATACTTAAGAGGGTGAGCTCATGAGTGTTACTGTAGTGGTATAGGCAGTGGAAGACTTACTATAATTTTTTCATCTCTCAGAGCAAAAACGTATACAGTGCATACTCTAGAACAATGTGGCACATACCGCGGATCTAGGAATTTGATTTAGGTATTGCACTACTTGGCTAAATCAGATTACTCTTGTGAATATTAGGTTTTTTAGTTTGGGTTCGGATATTTTCGATATTGTTTTGGTTTGGAGTTCGTTTATCAGGATTGATTTGGTTTTATTGTTATCGAATATGAATGCCAATTTAATGTAAGGGGTCTATTTACGTCGATCATACATAGATAGATTATAGAATTTATATACTTCAAAAGGTTAATTAGTCTGATTTTAATACATTTAGTGATTGTTTTGGTTACTATAAAATTGAAAGAATTTTTTATGTATATTGAATTGTTTTGCATGAATGTGTGTATTTTAATACACTTTTTTTTAGCAACCATGGTTTCCGAACTTTTCGTCGACTAATCCATTGGATCTGAACCAACGTCACACAGACTCAAACCGGGTAAAGCCCTCCCTTTTCAGAAGGTTGACGTTGCCACTTCATGGTTGTTCGCATGTAGGAGGAATTGAACTTAGAGACCTATACTCACAAGCCAATCATCTCTAGCCACCCCTGAATGATTATTTTAAATTAACATAGTATTTGGGACTGAAAAGTTACAGTCAATCTCCAAAATAGGAAATATAAACAATATCATGATTTCTTTTCCCGAATAGGAGAGGAACATAATTCTAGCCTAATCCCGTTATCACATTAAGTCTCATGATGACCATTTGCATGGGTTGAAGGCATACACAAACTAGCAAAGTGTAATTAGTTATTTTGTCTTCACCTAGAAGCTAAATATAAAATGCAGAAAGGTACATTTCTAGCTACTATATACAAGCAAAATTAACCCAATCTACACAAGTTACACTTCGTAATTTGTAGCCTATATAGTTGGTTCAATTCATAGGCCCTGTGTGACTGCGGCTTTGGGCTAGATTTATGTTCTCTCTTGTTTGGAGAAGTCGAGATTTTGTGTATATCTCCAAATACTAGCTTATAAACCCGCGAATTTCGGGGGTTGCTAAAAAAAAGTTGTATATATAAAACAAAAACATATTCATTTGTGATCTCGAATGTACTTTACAAAACAAATCATTTCCAAAGCAGATTACTTTGCATAACAAATTAGTTTCGAAAGCATGAATAGTGAGTAGTAGTTAGTCGTCTATATAACAACTTCTCGTAAATGCACATTAAACTCCATTGGTTGTACAACATATATTGAAGGAATATCAAGTAGGAAACTCGTCATTAAGCACATATAGTATACAAATTAGCAAATCGACCCGTGTAGTCCATTCTGTTATTAGTCATGTAATCTTTCAACTTTAAACACGTCATATGTTTAATTCAAAGCAACTGTATTAGAATATTATTTTAAATCAACACCCTAAAAATCATTGAGAAAACATTACAGAAGATTAAAGGAGTCCGTAAAGTAGTTTTAGGCCATTGACGAAAAGGCATTATATGCATCATATTTTTTGTAAGAGCAAGCCAACATCTTTTTATGTGGTAGAAAATAGTTTTTTTATGTTAATATGTTATCAACTTGACGCTAAACTAAACACTTTTAAGATATTAAATGAAATACAGATGAAAATAAATCTAGAACACCTGTCAAAGTTTAGACTTAACATTATATAATAACAATCAGAAATAAACAAGTTTATACAATATGATTTACACACCTTCAATTATAAAACAATGATTCTAAGATGACATTTTTTAGTCGTCTTGAAGCATGCATATCTTGTGAGTATTGTAGATGTAAATAAAAGGTTGTTGAAAACTTGACATATAAACACAATGAAACAAAACTTGTTACTTAAATTCAAATTTTATAGCAGATGAAATTAGAAAATTACTACTATGCACGATTCATTACTACAACAAAGAAAAAAGAAAGAAGTTCAGAACGAAAAACTGTATATTTTTCATGATCAATTATTTTCACAATTGAGCCAAAATGTAATTTTGAGTAAATTGCATAAATCGTCAACGTTTGGTCAAATTGCATGTTCCGTCCAAACTTTACGAAAGTGCAAGGATCGTCCTGTGTGAAACCTTTGGTGCAAGTATCGTCCCCGTAGAGACGATATTTGCACCAAAGGTTTCCCCGCAGGGACAATCTATGCAATTTCAAACTATTTGGGACGAAACCTGCAATTTGGCCAAACATTAGGGACGATTTATGCAATTTACTCTTTAATTTTAATATGAAATTTGATAATTTGAAAGAATAAAAAAAGGATTTAAATTAAACTAAATGAGTATGTAACTAATTTTCAGGAATGTTGTTACACAGATTTCAAAGTGAGGGACTTAAAAGTAAATATCTTGCATAATTAGTGACATTAGGGAGATTCAAAAAGATTTTGTTTTATTATATGTATATATAGGGGACCATTCAACACAGAACCACTTTTTTGTACAGAACCTACAGAACCACTTTTAGACCAATAAGAATTTAATATTACTAAATAATTTTATTTAAATAGAAAGGGTATAATAGTAAATTGCATTTTCACCTTCTTTTTAAATTTTCTTGATTAAAAAACGTTTTTTAATCCCTTTAATTTTCAGAATTAAAAAAAATATTTTTTTTATTCTATCTTTTTTTCAGCATACATATTTAAAAAAAAAACTAGTGCAGATATGTTTTTTTTAATATTGTTAATTTCATATGTTTTTAGCGCATATTTTTTTTGCTTATAATGGTAATTGCACATATGTTTCTAGTGTACTTTCTTTAATCTTCAAACTTTATAACTAAAAACATAAACACATACATGTAACCTCTAAATTAACAAATCAAGAACATAAATATCATTATTTTTGTTTGATATTAAATAAATTACAATTCAAAACAAAAGTATTATCAAAATCATTACAACATATATGCACGTCTTCTAAAAACATATATGCACGCCTTTCGAGAACATATGTGCACGCCTTTTTAAAAACAAATGCATTCGTAAATCATCTTCGCACATCGTCTTTCATAGGATTGAGCCATCTACATATATGCCCGTCTTCCAAGAACATATGTGTGCACTCTTCAAAGAACATATGAGTACCCTTCCAAGAACATATATGCACGCTGCGTTTTTTTGTCAAATTAATTAGAACATATGTGTTCGGCTTCAAAACACATGTGCACGCTGCAAACCAAAAAAATTGTTAAACGCTAACAAACTAAAACAAAGATTAATTAAAACACATCTATTAAGTACTATAAATAAGGAAATAAATTAACTCCAAGTAATCAACAACAAATATTCCACATTCATCGTATTGCAGCTATAAAAAGCCAGACACTGGTAATACACTTAAATATATCAAAATGAGCAAATAAAAGATCAATTTAAAATCACATGTTATCATCGGAATAAACGCCATGATCTATACATATCTACACTTGTATTATATTATTAAAACAATACAACAAAATCAATAAGAAAATAACCGCAGGTTCAATTCCGTATTTAAGACGAAGAATACCTACTAAATTAATCCTTTTTTTAAGACGAAGAATACCTCTTAAATTAATCCTTTTTTTAATTGAATACGAAGGATTTAGACCAAAACATTAAATTGAAAACCAAATTCATATTATAAGTTATTTTAGATGAATAGCACACGTATGGATATGTTGACACATATGAAATTTGAACACTCACCATCTTATGAATTTCTTGGTATATGTTATTCACTCAAACCAAATCAAGTTGAAAACTTTTCAACAATTTAAAAAGTGGTCAAAACTTCAACCTTTGTTTTTTATGTTTTTAATTTTTTGGATAACACAAATCATATTTTATTGAAATCTAATCTAAAGGTTGCATATAATATCTGATAAAGTGGAAGAGTTGATGGTAATTCATACGTACTAAATGTTTTCCACTATGAGTCAAACAAATTGGAGAAACATCATTACACAGATATGTTCTTGCGTCGACCAAGAATAGCCCAATCAATCACCCCCCTTCCAAAGTTGTACCATCGCAACCAACCTAAGTTGTAACCTTATGATGTCTTTCGTTACCCGTGACGTCAAATGAATACAAACATTAAATCTTTCAAAGATTGAATCAAGAAACGGTTCTTCATCATTGTATACAACCGATCTGTCATCTTCGACGTCTACCACGAGTACCCCATCACCAACTGTTCTTCTTGTTTAAATGGTGATTAGGGTTTTTGTGATAGAGATGAAACA
>BQNB010160708.1:0-12873 GCA_026074375.1 Tanacetum coccineum
AATTTACAGGTTTATTTCCGTTTTAAATATTTACTTCTAAAATTATTAAATTCGAGTATATACCCAATCAATCCAACAATGTGAAACAAACAATATCACACAATATGAAACAATAATAACTATGAATGTAAAGTATAAACAAAAAGATAAGAGATAAGAGATAGAATGATCAAACCACAACATCGAGAATTATAGTGGTTCGGCACGAAGCTCTTCTTCATCCTACTCAACTCCCCGAGTATCCGACTCGAGATTTCACTATGTCAACAAGCTCCCTTTAGGCGGAGAAAACCGTTTACACGTCGCTTACGTTGTTTTCCGACACTAAGCTAAATGACGAGTCCTAATCTTAGCTAGAACCAATCTACCACCTTATAAACACTACCCAATCACAAGATATATACTATCGGATTTATACACTATCCGATTTACACAACTACACAAAATAATCAAAATAGAGATTTGGATCTTAGAAGAGAGGAGAAATCATTAATCTTTAACACTTCGTTTCTTGGCGAATACGAGTGTTCTTTTCTTGCACCTGATAGAAGAAGGAAGAAGAGATTGGATCACTTAAACATGATTAGACAATGTTCGTGATCAAGATATATAGTGAAAGAAAGAGGATTTTAGAGAGAGAAAGAGAACTGAAAAATCTGTGCAAAGAGGTCTGATTTTCAGGAAAGAATGGTCCAGTATTTATAGCTAGGGAAATCCAACGTTCCCAGGCGGCGGTCCCGGCGGTCCCAAGTATATCTGAGGGCCGCCCAGCCTATGAAGGGGCCGTCACTACACTGACGCTCCCATTTTTTCATTTAGTATGGAAGGTAATATCTGGTGTAAAATCTCTCATTTTGGAGGAAAACCAGATTTGAATTTTTATATTTAAATAAAACATTTCTTTTATTAATAAAAATATTTTGTATATTTTTATTTATGTAACCGAAATCAAATGTATGATAATTGACTCTCTTGATTATTTGTGGAGTCACTTTTATGTGGCCACCTTACTCTTAGCAATTAACGCTCATTTTTGGTGCAACTCGTGTTTCACGTCAATGTCTATTCTGAGCCATGATTCTATTTAATTGGAAATATTTATATTCGGATTTAAGTCACTATTTATCCCGAGCTTTATTTTTATTTTCTAAATTTTATAGAATTTATTTTGTTATTTTTAGTCGGTTTTTATTTAAAAATCGTTAATTTTAATTATTCGCGAGACATACTTTGGATAATTATTCATTTTAATGATCGAGAAATCAACAACTCCAAGCTTCAGAAGCTCATTTATTTTTACTTTTTGTATTTTTTGACTTTTACTCGCGTTTTGCCAAAACCACGTCAAAAAGGGTATTTTTACAATTTTAACATTTTAAATAAATGTTTAAGCCCAAACCAAACACTCCCTTTTATTTATTTTTACTTCTCCTACTAAACTCAAAAACAAACACTCCTTAATTGTTTTAAGCTCCAACAAAATAAAAAACAAACACCCCTCTAATTTTTATAAAGATGGAAGTTATCTAATCCCCTATATAAATTCCTTATCCCACTCAAACACTTCCCATTTAAACACACACTTACAAGATTTATAAAAAAATAATATCGTCTTCTGCCTCCATTGTTCACTGTTCGACCCAACAACACAAAAACCATCAAAATCAATCATCAAAAATCTCCCAAATCACTTCCAAAACACTTATAAATCATCCCTAATCATTCCGCATAATCTTTAAACCACCATGTATGATTAATTTTCAATGTTCTTGATTTTCTTGGGTTTTAATTTTAAAGGGCTTTTGATCTAATTGAGTGTAATTGGAGTAACAAGGGTTTGATGTTGAGTGTGTAAACAAGATTTGGGTAACAAAAATCAAGTTTTGAATCATTGTTTTGGTTGTGGGGATTTCAGCCAAAGATCAAACCCAAGAGGGTTTGATTGTGTTGATTTTCTTGATATTGCATTAAGTTTGTAAGTATTTTTAACACCTATTTACATTGATTTAATTATATATTCCCGTGCATGTGTTAGATCTTATAACACCCCGTGTTTTAGAGTGATGGACGCCGTCAATAAAGCAACTATGTATTTTTAGTATTGTACGCGTTTGCTTTAAATCGTAATCCTTAAGTTAAATCGCGTAAGCTAAAAATTATCGTTCAATGTAAACGGGCATCAAACAATTAAATGTTTACATCAAGCAAGGGTTAAGTAATTATTTTGAGGATAATTATTAACATTGTTCAATTTATTTTTATTGGCTGCGTAAATTTATTACGTTTCGCGATAGAGTACGTTTAGGCATACCCGGAACCACGTTAATTAATCTACGCTTCAACAAATGCTTATTTCTATTTTTAATGACCAAATTTTATAAAACTTTACCACACTTATATAAATGGGACGCCCCATATACAAGAAATAAGCAAGACTTCACAAGTTGCAAGTATACATTTTATATAACAAGACAACACTTACATATTTACTTACACTTTCAAAAGAGCAAGTATAATACTTGCATTTTATTACAAGAAATAAGCTAGATATTTCTTCCTTGATTTCATGGGATCACCTCCATAATAGGGAACACAAGGACACCTAAACATTACCTAAGGCAAGGTGCAAGTATGGAGTTGCAAGACTTATAAGCATGACAAGTGGTTTTGACCACTAGTCATACCTTATTGCCCATTCCGGCCATCCCTCCCCCTCTCTTGGTCATTATGGTCTTTGATTTATACACTAGGCTATCTCTATATAATATATACTTGCAAGTAGTAAGAAAGACAACACATACACTTCAACACTTTACCAAAAATCATAACCATTCTCCCTTTTCTTCCTTCAAAACCCACAACATCAAACACCCCTATTATATAATCCATAGTTTGATTTTACAAGACCATACATACATTCATACATCATTCCTATGAAAACCTAAGGTGTTTGCAAGGGTTGGTTAAAGGTTTACAAGTATTGAAGCAAGTTTTGCAAGATTAGGGTTTTCTTAGTTGCAAGCTTTGATTTTTCATCTAAACAAGGGTTTAGATTGTGTTGGTTATCATCTTACATCATCATAAGGTTACCTAAAACCCTTTATGTCTTTACATTTGTCATTTTTTTATGCATATGTTAGTTCTTTATAGCAAGAATCACCATTTAGGACTTTTGAACATGTAAAAGGAGTTTTTACTTGTGATGATCATTTTGTACACTTTTTCTTATGTTATGTGATAGGTAATATCATGATATAATAAAAATATAAGTATGTTAACATGTTGGATTAAGTGGAAAATGTTTAGGTATAAACTTTTATATAAAAGTTACTTAAGGAAATTTATGATTTTATGTAAAGTTATGAACTTGTTATCTTGGACAAATAGACAAATCATAGGCCTAAAGACATTAATATATGTATAACATAGTATATTATGAGTTATTAAGAACTTGTGGAAATTTACTTAGTTGAAAAGTATATAAAACAAGTTAAACAATAAGTATATATATGTATCATAAGGGGCTGTTTGGATTCAAAATCCAAACAGTAGGTTTGACATTTTATAAAAATAATATGTCTCATTACTATTCCAAAAAGGTAAGAAACTCGAAAAACAAATTAATAACGAAGAAGTTACGATAAAAACACGATTTACGTTAATACCAGTTTATAAAATAAACTTTATAAAAGCAAGTTATAAAATACTTCTAAAACAGAAAGTTTAGTATTTTTCACATATTTTACATATTTTTAGGATTCCAAAATAATAAGAATCGTAATTTTTCAATTAATAACGAAGGAGTTATGAATTACGCGAGTTTACGACAATAAATACTTTTATAAAACTATTTTTATAAAAGTTACTATTCATGACAGAAACATATATTTTTGTAAACCTCATAAATATATAGAACTTTCAATTACGAGAACGTGCTTGAAAGAATCGCTAAAAACGGAGCTATAACGAATAAAATACGACATTTACGGGTTTTACGATAACAAAAACTATATAAATACATTTAGGGTCTGGTGTGAACAGTAAAAGTTACTGTTCACCAGTAGGTCCAAATTATGAAAATGACAAATTATGATAACTCGACTTAATACGAAAACGTGAGCGCAAGAAACACCTCAAACGGACTTGAAACGCGAAAGTTATGCTAGTTTTACTAAAACGATAATTATAAACGTTTTCACTCTATAACAACGATTTCTAAATTACAAATAGACGGTGATGAAGCTATATAGAATTATATATGGTTATCAAAGTACTATATTACTAGGGAGTTTCATAATGAGGCCTCTTCGGGGTGGCGTATCGACGAGTTGTTGGATTTACGATTTAAAGTGTCCTAGCTCCTCATACGTCACTACATGACCTCTTAAATTATGATAGCCCGAACGATAGTATGATATAACTAACATAGACTTGTATATGATGTTAGTTAATCAAAGCGATTAGTGCTTATACGACCTATGTTAATTTAGGTTGCATTCGATCATTTACGTGACACAGTATCTGTGATATTTGGATTATCAGTAACTCAAGGTGAGTTTATAGCCCCACGTTTTACATTTTATAATGATTTATAAGTTTTGGGGTGAGAACATGCTTTGTTTTACAATTGGACGCAAGTGGATATTTCATATTTAAACTGATTACGTGTTTGTCTAAGTAGCGATAACCTAATGTGCCCACTATCATGAACTGTAAATCACCTGGAGGGTGAGCGCGGGTGTTATAAATAGATCTATTTAGGGGTGACGCCCCCATTCGGGTAATTAGCTATCACCGGGAACGAACGTATAACATGGCGGATTTGGGATGTTCTGGGTTGGAACATCAACATGGGCAATGTAGGCCATTTATATGGTATTCATTTATGTCGAGCTTCAGTGTCATGCGCTTAGGAAACCGTAATGGCATTTTTGTGATGTTTACATTTAATGTATTATCACGGGGGAAATCTTGCGGTCCTACATTTATTTTATTCATAAACCTATGAATTCACCAACATTATTGTTGACCCTTTTAAGCATGTTTTTCTCAGAAGATCAATAAGGCACAATGTGCAAGGGATACATTGGTGGTCGTTATTTTGGAAGTCAATTGTATTAAAGATTTGGTTGCATTACATTTGGGGAAAACGTTTGTTTTCAAACTAGAATCTTTGTATAATTTAACAATGAACAAGTAAAGCTTCGGGCTTTTGTAACAAGTATTTTGCTAAATCCAATGTATCGGTTTTTAACGACACTTTTAAGGTCGTTCTTATATATCTTGTGCTATTGATCTATGAAGTAACGCTCCCAAACCCATATTCCGCTGCGACCCATATTTGGGGGTGTTATAGATTGGTATCAGAGCCAAGGTTATAGAGAACCAGGTCAAATGTTTTTGCTGGACTATAACCGTTTTCAAACATTGCATTTATACAAAAGGGTTTTTCACGGAACATAAATACACTAGTTGTTTGCATTAGTTAGTTTTACTAGATGCTTACATGATGCATATATGTGTTTATATTATAGTACGTATGTTACTATGAGGGTATATTGTATATATATAAAGATGAGTTTGCATTCTTTCACAAAACTCTACAATTATTTATATAAACAGGGGAACATTTCCTTAGGTAAGGTAGCATTATAGGCTCGTAGGTCCTAAGCGCTACCTAAACATTAAGCTATCAATTATGATATCTTACCATCATTCATTTATGCCATGAGCGCATATTCATATTTACCATACTAGCCTTATATAATATATTTATATAAGTTAAGTTTTGCTCGTTGCAAGCAGTCATGTTTTCACCATCGACGGTTACCTACACGTCTGTCTATATTAATCCAAGCCATGGAGATTCCAGTGAGCTTCTGATGAGGAGCTAGAGGAACCAATGGAGGATCAGCCTCTACCTGCTGATGCCTCATCTACAGCCGTATCACCGAGCTACATTGCTGACTCTGATCCGGAGGAGGATGAGGAGGATCCTGCTGACTATCCTGCCGATAGAGGAGACAATTATGATAATGAGTTATCTGATGATGACGACGATGATGATGATGTTGAGAAGGATGAGGAGGAGGAGGCAAAGGAGCAACTAGCTCCGGCTGACCCTTCTGCTGTACCTACAGATGATCTTGTCCTGTCAAGTTGAGAATACAGAGACATTTGAGACTAATGAGTCTGCTTCTACACAATCTACCTCTCCACACCATATCATCTTGTTTCCTAAAACCAAATCCCGTGCAGTACGGATGTCTATTTAACACCATACTCCACGATCACCATCTGCTGAGGCATGCATTACCGAGTTTGCTGCTGCACTACCTTCATCGTCACCACCACCAGAGAATGTTAAGTCACTTAAAGATAACATAAGAGTCTAGCATCTAGAATCTTGAGAGGCACTCTGGCCCATAGACAAATAGATTTGTTAGTGTAGCTCGTTTTGTATTGTATCCCACTAAACTTGAGTAATACTCAGTTGGTAGTGTTAATAAAAAGCTTGTACTCTTTTACTCATGTAAAACGATGTATTAAGTATTAACCTACGCTGTTGGTTATGATCATGCTACTGTATGATGGGGATTTATTTATGCCATGGTTGCTATTATCTTATATCTCTGCATAACGTGGTCTCACCTTACATATATGTTAGGATCACGGAGTGTCATGATTTTCCTTTGGATGAAACTTCATATACATTTTGTTCTCTGTGATTTTCAGGAAATGATGACAACTGTTAATCAAGGGATGAGTGTTGAGGAAATTGAGCGGGTTGTAGCCCAGCGAGTGGCTAATGCTATCGAGGCTATTGCTATTTATGAGACGAAAACCAACATGGCCCGCAAGTCAATGAGCCAGACCGAACAAAAAGAATACAAGGTAGCAGAGAATGCTAGCAATAAGAGAAAGTGGGAAGGTAACCACAATGGAAGCTCGAGCCAACAAAACAAAGGGCATAAGTTGCCTAGAGCACACACTACCTGGCCAATCAACAAGAAGGCATATGCTGGAACTCTACCTATGTGCAACAGGTGCAAGCTGTACCACAATGGGTAATGTATTGTAAAGTGCGGGAATTGCAAGAAGGTTGACCAAATGACCCGGGATTATAGGAATCCTGCTGCTGCTAGGAATCAACAAACTCACACCTGTTATGAGTGTGGAAGTCTGAGACACTTCACGAGTGAGTGTCCCATAGTGAAGTTTCAGAAATGTGTGGACAAAAAGATCAGCACTCTTGCTGAACGCTAGGCTGAGAACAAGAGGAAGTTGAATAACACTTCCAATAACAATCAGAACCAACAACAGCTGAACAAGAGGCAAAATACTGGCAAAGCTTACACTACAGGGCACGGGGAGAAGAAACATTACGGCAGATCTAAGCTGTTGTGTTCTAAATGCAACTATCACCATGATGGTCCATGTGCTCCCAAATGCCACAAGTGCAACCGAGTTGGCCATCTGGCCCTTGACTGTAGAAGTTTTACAAATGCCAATGCTGTTAACAACCAAAGGGTTACTGGGGCAAGTTAGAAGACTACTTGCTATGAATGTGGGAATCAAGGCCACTACAGGAGTGATTGCCCAGAGCGAAAGAACCAAAACCATGAAAACCAAACTGGGGGTACTAGAGCACGTGGAGTGGTGCATGCCTTAAGAGGAGGAGAAACCGATCAAGACCCTAACAACATTAAGAATAAGATCAAAACTTAAAAGAGAAAGTTGTATCGCTTTGCCTAGTAAACCCTAAGTTGGAACTATCTTAAACTTTATCTCCTTAGGAGTTCTCGTTGTATTTCTATTAAATTTCATTTGTACGAATGATTTCAAATTATCTATCAAATTATCGTATTATGAAAATTTCGTCAATATTCACCTAGGTTCCTTATTTACTCTTACAAACTACTCTCACGAATATCATGAAATCATAACGCTATTTTGATGAAAATGAGCAATGCATCGTTAATCCTCAATTATACATGGCCTGATCAACTATGTATAATTCAGGAAAGTACCATGCCGTGCTGAGAGTAGTCACTCTAAAAACCTCTTGTCAAGAAAACAATTTTCTACTTATATTATGTTTTGTGTGCGTATTCATAAAATGCGTTTACTTCTGGAAATCGAATTAGTAACCATAGCAACTAAGCATACCTTCACTCCATCTTACTATAAGGTGGGCATCATCTTATACCAAATCCTAAGCCGAGAAGCCGAGACACATCACTAGTCGCTTTAGGACAATTTGCTACCGAATTTGCTCGCCATTAGAGAATTTACTAAATCACCCATTTAACATCAACTTAATGCCATAGAACTTGGTAGTTTTGACGTCATATTTAGTATAGGCTAGTTGGCGAGATACTAGGCCATCATTGTTTGTGACGAACAGATCATTTGTGTTCCATTCGGAAACAAAACATTTTTTTTTTTGTAGTAACGGAAGCAACCGTGAAAACGAGTCTTGATTGAACATCATCTAGTGCACTAAAACACAGAAGTACATGCTAAAAGGATGTCAGGTCTTTTGGCACATGTTACTACCAGGGGAACTGAAGAAAAGTCAAAGAAGAAACGACTTGAGGACATGTCAATCATTCGGGATTTTCCTGAGGTAATTCTTGAAGACTTGCCGGGCATTTCCACCGACCAGACAAGTAGAGATTTCAAATCGATTTGATACCACGTGCTGGCACATTAGCTGGGCACCAATTGATTGGCACCATATCGAAAAGGAAAGAGTTTCCCGAGGGCAACTGAAAGAACTATCTGACCAGGGATTTATAAGACCCAGTTCCTCACCTTGAGGAACTCCGGTCTCAACTACAATGATCCAGTATTTATTAGTATCACTCGGATGTTCTGGCAAATATCACAATGATATTGCGTAGGACTCTTGATAACAGCTTGTGAACTTGATGATGTTCAACAAGTGTTTGAAATGGAATGTGTCCTAACGAGATTTTTATTGATCTCTTGGCTCTAGACTCGATTAGTGCATTTTGGTTTTAGTACTCGGAGGCTGGAGCATATTGCCACCTATTCAATATCAACGATCTCGGAATGAGATGTCAATAGATAACGTGTGTATCTCCGTGACAAATGAGACAAGTTTCTGTTAAGAGAAACCCGAATGGCTGGGAAGGGTTGTGCATTGCATCACTGGGTCCATGATGTCGTTTTCAATGTCAGCAATCAACTTGTGATTCTGACAGCATATGTATTGACCCGGTTTCTGCCTTAAGTTGTGTGGAGGGCTTCTTTCTTTAGACCCTTTATCCATACATTTCTTTTTCATTCTTCAACGCCTTCAATGCTTACCAGGACGTCATTACTAACACCTTGTTGTGATTGTTCCAGTGTTAACTCAATCTTAGTCGGCATTATTCCCATATACATTCATCTCCAATCATACCTAAGGACTGCTATTTCTAACTTTGGATTATCCTTGGGTAGATCCTCCGGTTCTGGTTGGATCATAGGATTGATTCCTAACCTAACCACCTTATGACTTCAGAATCGTCGTGAAATTAAGATGTTGTTGGGTATAAGATCGAACCATAAAACCTTTTCAGCACATTGAGTCAATTAGATCATATTTTAAATACATTTTCTCCCCTAAACACTTAGTTTTTGAAATACCTTGTGATTAAAATATGTCTTTACAATTTTGTGGGAGAAAATATTATCAGCATGAATGGTTTGGAACATTTGGATAATGCTTTGAATACATAAGAGTTGTCGTTGTTGATGTATCCAAAAACATTAAAACTTTGTTTTTCGAAAAACTCCCCCTCAAGAACAGGACCAATTTAGAAATTATTGTCTTTTAAAAACATTGTGAAGGATGGAGTGTTGAACACACAATTTTGAAAGATTATGAATTGTCATCGAGAAATTCTTTAAAAATTATGTTCAACTTTTTGAAAAACCAGATGTTAGAGGACTTCTCTTTATCGGTAAGGGTAAGCGCACTGGAAAACGTTGACTATCCTTTTCTTGAAGCTAAAAAAATGGAATGTCTTTAAGAAACAGCTCATGACTGAGGAAACATTTAATTTTCTCGTTGTGAGGATAAGGATTAAACCTTCCTTTATTTGAAGTCCGGGTTATGTACTGATATTTGCACATAAGCCATTTAGAAAATTAGAAATGACATGTTTTTTTTTATTTTGAACTATTTGCACTCTCGCTCGAACTTCATTTACACACCGTGTCAAGTTACTCGAACATTTCTAAGAATGTAATGTTATCGATTCCAAGAGGACATGCTTGAGAAATAATCTTTTTGGAAATTTTCTGTTTTTCTGATTTTGTATTTCTTTTTGAAGTTTTATTATTTTTGTATTTTAGCTTTTCTCAAAAATATTTTTTTTTTTTTACATGGTGATGTTTGATGATGATGTCAAGCAGTCTCATTTGTCAGAACCTCCAGTTCAGCTGGAGTCAAACATCTCATACCAATCCTTCTGACAAGATACTTAAACCGATCCTCAGGAAGGGCTTTCGTAAACATGTCAGCTAATTGGTATTCAGTTCTGACAAAATATAGTTCAATTATACCATTTTTAACCTGTTCCTTTATGAAATGATACCGAGTATGGATGTGCTTTGTTCGTGAATGTTGTACGGGGTTGCATGATATTGCTATGGCTGACTGAGAGTCGGAATACAACGGTATTTTGCTGTAATTGAAGCCATAATCTTGAAGTTGTGTCCTCATCCACATTACTTGAGCACAATTGCAGATAACGCCACATACTCTGCCTCTGCTGAAGACATGGCAGTGCAGTTCTGTTTCTTTAACATCCAACTTACTAGCTTATCACCAAGGAACTATATCCCTCCAGAAGTTCTTTTGCGAGTATCAATGCATCCGGCATGATCAGCGTCTGAAAATGCTGTTAGTTCAAAGCCAGAATCCTTTGGATAACAGAGTCATGTTAATGGTCCTTTAGGTATTTTTTAAACCAAGTTCACGCGCGGAATATACAACAATTGGGTGTTAATCATAGCACAAATTACACAAGGTTATAGAAAAACGACTCCAAAAAGAGGCGTTTAAAAACATTGTTCCATTTTAAAGAAGTTTCAGAGTAAACAACATACGTCCACAGAAACAGTTACCTAAATTATAATTAAGTTTTGAAAAAAAAAAAATAAATAAAGGACATGGATAATAAGTTTTATATAAATGGACAAAATACAAGTTTCTTTACTTCTTTAGCGCAGACTCCTCTGTGCATAGGCGACTCACCCTTGGTTACCTGAGATAAAACATGCTTAAAAAGTCAACAATAATGTTGAGTGAATCCATAGAGTTTGTAAGAGATAAAAGAGAACACAAGTTTTTGTTCATCGTGTGACTTGTTGTACGGACAAGCCATTAATCAAGTTTCTATTGCAATAAGCTCATGACACCGAAGCCTTGACGTTAACACATATCTTGTATGTAAATCATGTTGCCCCATAACTAGGTATTATTGCCTTATACCTAAATTCTAAATACAAATTGTCCGTTGACTGGGTGCTCGAAAGGATTCGATTCATACCCCCGGACAGGGCTGTCAAACCCAATAGATCTATTTACTTGTACTAGCGCTTACCCATTATAGGCAATTAACAGTTCATGATGTGGGGTCTTTTGGCAATAGCTACTCATGCAATTTATATCATATTCGGGTCCAGCATACCATAAAGTTTCTTGTGTTCAGTTTATAAAACAAGCATGTATCTCCCTCGCGGGGTTTATAAATACAGTTTAAAAGTTGAAAGGCGAGTCACCTTGAGCGAACGGTAATATCAAGAAATATAAGAGCTGAAGAAGACAAATACTCCTAAGAGCGACCTAAAATAAAAGGCACGACTCAGAAAAATAAACTAATACTCACGCGAAAGAAAATGAACCAAATGATGACTTTATAAAAGTTTTACTTATGTCCGAACTAGCATGGCATTGCATTCCAATTTTTATTGACCAAATTTTACTTAAATAATGTGTCCTAATCTGTATTAATATGTCATTCATACCATGTTTCTCTTTTACTCTTTACCCGTTAACTCACACAAAATTACCCGTTTTGGTTTTACGTTTAGTAACTTTTATTTATAAAATTCTGAAATCTTCCAACTTTGTCGAATCATAAATCAAAATCCGTAATTCATAAGAACATGAGGTATTCACCTCCAGAAAGAATTTTGAGTCTACTTTTCAAAAATCCAGGCCTCGCTATCCAGGGGAACAAAGATCCTAAGTGAAATTACCATTTTACCCTTCTATGTCAAAACAGTTTATTTTCGGAATATTTCCACTCCACGAAAATGACCATAAATCAAATTCCATATATGCTATAAATGTGAGACCACTTGGAGATGATAGATCTAAGTGTCCTCCCCAGGTAGCAACTTTATATTTTAAAACGTTAGTGCAAAAATATGGGGTTATACCATGTTTCCCAACTCATTGCAAAAAGTGACTAGTTTTGGTAAATCGGCCGTATCTCGCTCATCCGGAGGAGATACGACTCTATCCAATTAACCACATATACCTTAGACACATACCAACATCATTATCAAATTTCCCAGGTACCTTATTACCAAAAAAAATTCGTAATCAACCTGTCTTGCTACTGAAGTAAAAACAGTCCCATAACCCTTTCCAAAATCAATCCAAACATCATTTTATTTCATCTAAGACTTAACACAATGCCATAACTAACTATTAGACACATTAGTAAACATAAAAACACATTATTTCCAGAACCCATCATCCATTTGAATGATTCAAAAACGAAATAAAGATTAAAAGTGAAGAGAGGATCTTACTAGAAGATGATTAGGTCTAGAGAATCAAAAAAA